>JAWNKV010000825.1:0-116308 GCA_035041805.1 Amiota mariae
GTCAGTATATTCACTCACCTGACAACCAGACCAACTTGAGCCAATTCCAAAACCATATCCTATCCATCCATCCATCCATCCATCCATCCATTCATCCATTCATTCATATTATACCCAATTAACTTCCACCCATCATTAATTTAGTCATATGTATAATGTATAGATACTCATATACATTATGTTAATATGTAGTAGTAAACCCAATTATAATTATAATTATAATTGTAGAACATCATCACCTTATATTTGAATTCGCAAAGTGTTTAATCTCTAGCAATAATCGATTTGCTTTATCAGAAGTTAGAGTAATAGACATTTTACTTAGGGCCAACATCACGAATTTTTAGCGAAATGCAGACCTTTTGGAATCATGAACAGCTGTTTCATGTTTTGATTTGATTGTACATACAAATTGGAATGTTGTGGCTAATTGTGAGAAATTAAAATAGACATTTATTGAAAAATATATATTTAAAAAAAAATATGTACATAAATTCTTGCAGCTCCCTTTCTCATTCCTTCTACGCATTTTATAAAATATATTCTTTTTTTTTTATTTACAATTTTGTATTTACTTATAATTGTTTTGTTTTGGCAACAAGGACAAAAAGTTGGTAATGGTAATGGCAATAATTTACCAACACTTTTGCAGAGTGACCATTCTAATATTGCCCTGGATGTTGCATCTGATGCAGATGTCAGCATCCATGTCTAGAAAAGCAACCCAACATTTCGTCATTTTCCCTGTAGTTATAGTTGTTGAATTGGATGACCATCTGAGGTGAATGCAGCTTTAGGAATTTATAAATTGGCTATTAAATGCGAAACGTTATACATATTTTTGATTTGAAGAGGCCTTGAATTCCTAGCCCTAGGAGTGACTGGGAATTTAAAAAACTATAAATACATAGAGAAGCTTACGAACCAATATATGTACATAGGTCGATCAATAAGTCCTTAGAATATGCGAAAGATGTTGCTCGTAGCATCCATAGCTTTTTTTTTTTTTTTGTTTAGTACATCACTAATCTGTTGAGGTCTCAGTAATATCGACCACATGGTTTCATTTTTATTGGCAACTATCAGTACCGGCAGCTTTGCTAGTCTCCGGCAAAATTTTATCATACTCGATTTTGTACGGGAATAAATTCAAAAATGATGATTGAAAATAAGTCTCTGTAGCTTGTTACAATACACCGGTGATAATAATATACAAATAGGTTAAATCGTTTTTGAGATTAGCGTGCACAGACAAAAAGAGGCTTACGATTTTATATATGAAATAGAAAATAGATATAGATTAAGCAATAAACTTTTTTGTATTAGAAAAACCAATGAAAAAAATGAATTTCGTGTGCTCACTAAACATTACCATCACCGAAAGCAAGGAAAGGCTTGCTCCATCAATTACAATGGCTAAGAAAAGGTTATCTGAATTCCTTGTAATCGTATCAGCACAAGTGACGCCCAACGTTCAGTTCGCCCAAAAAAGTTGGTCACGCCAGAAATTGTCGATGAAATCCATGGAATGATATTGGATGGTCGGAAATTCCAAGTGCGTGAGATAGCTGAGGCTATAGGCAACTCAGCTGAGAAGGTACATCACATTTTACATGAATATTTAGACATGAAAACTCTAAA
The DNA here is from genome assembly GCA_035041805.1 of Amiota mariae. Classification (NCBI taxonomy): domain Eukaryota; kingdom Metazoa; phylum Arthropoda; class Insecta; order Diptera; family Drosophilidae; genus Amiota; species Amiota mariae. The sequence continues at coordinate 1,642 of JAWNKV010000825.1, forward strand.
TGGCACGACTGTGAGGGATTAAGGTTGAATGAAGAGGACCCATCACTGAAATAAAAGCCTATTTTGAGGACCATGAGAATTATTTGAAAGGGATAAAAAAATTGGAAAATTGCATCGAGCTAAAAGAAGATTATATTGAAAAATAAAAAGAAAATTACGAAAAAAAAAATATTTTTCTATCATTTTCTAGGAACTTATTGGTCAACCCACATACTATTTTATTAAAGCCATGCACGAGACAACATTATGTAGTGTTAACAGTCAGAAATCACACTGCGCACAGTATGAAACCGAGACATATGTATTCTTGAACCAACTCATTACGAGTCATGTCATGATTTTTTTGCTTTGCAAACTTAATGACTCGTAAATATGCTGCCGTTTGACTCGTGTGTTCGGCATGAAAGCATACAAGTGTGACAGTACTGTTCTGCCTATACATTTTTAGTGTAATTTTCTTTTTTTTAACAAAGCAAGCGTGATTTCGAGTAAGAGAAAGTGAGAGAGCATACATGACATAGCAATACTGTACACAGTATTAACAGTATCAAAAACAGTATACACAGTGTCAAAAACACTACGCACAGTTTCAAAAATACTGTGCCAACTGCAAGTGTGTTCTTGATGTGAGTCATTTTGTCTATGCTGTCATATGTCTCGTGTATTTTTTTTTTTTTTTTTTTTTTTGGTATGACTCGGTATCACACTGTCATTGTTAATGAATTCAACTAAGAATGTACTTCGTCGATACAGAACACTACACGAATTGATTTCATAGTGTGTTGATGCATATAGTTTGATTAGTGATAGTGTTGCACATGATTCGTTTGAGCGAGAGATTAAATTTTTTTGTTTAGTGTTGATTCATGCAGAGCTCTATATAATATGTTATAATTTTCTATTAAAATTATATGAAATGGAAATTATGTCTAAATATTTACTCAAAAATTTAAAATAATTTTATTATTAGAATTTCGGATCATGATTCGATTAATGCGACATTACGTAATTTGAAATGTGAACATACAATACATAATAATGTCATTTTTCTATTGAACACGTGTCATGATTTCTTTAAAATCATCGTCATCCCTTTTAAGTTCCAATAGCCGACTGACTGACAGTATTTTTATTTTTTTATTTCGTTTTTCTTTTTAATCAGATTTCATCTTCATCACTTTAACTATTAGCATAATAACCAACTATGTTGACTATTAATGACCAATTGATTGAGATGAAAAGTGATGTCCTTTAAGTGCATAGCGTGTACTTCAACTTGTTTGAAAAATCAGTGATCAGTGCAGTGCTAGTACAGTGAAATGAAGTGATTTATAGTAAGTGAAGATTTAATCAAAATTTTCATCAAATTTTATTTTTATTTTTTATTAATGCTATATTATTGCCGAAAAAGAATTGTTGAATTGAAGGCGGAAGGCACTTAGATGGCATTTATGTCATATGATGAGAACTCATACGTATGAGAATGAATTAAGCAAAAGGCGATGCACCATTGCGCCATCTACGAGCGAGTGTTCGAATTAGGATAATGCAAGTTGCGTAAGTTAAAGACAACGACAACGACAACGGCAACGGCAACGACAACGGCAACGTGTTGTACTTAGCGCCGTCTGGCGTTAAAAGCCTACAACTCTAAGCAAGCAACCAAGGATTCTGCAGCAATAGCAAAGTCAAAGAAGGCAATGGCTGACAAATTGCCTATAGACATGGGTGTCATTAGTTCAAATTCAAAAGGGATCAGTGTACAATACATTGAGAATTGTAGATTGAGAAATTTAAAACATATTTCGTTATATAAAATTGTTTGAATTTTATCAATTACAATATTTCTTTTTTTGGTTACCACACAATGAAATCCTCTGCTCGTTTTCATAACGACGTCTCTGTATTAAGCGACAACATTTAATTCGCTTTAGGGGTTGTTTACTCTTAACGAGGTTAGATGTGTTGTTAGGGTTGTTTAATCGTGGTTTCATGGTTAAGAAATAAAACAGAAAACATGAATGATGGGTTGGTTTGGTATCGGTAAAACTGATTGTTAATAATTGAGAAAAGTTGAGAAAAATTGAGTTCTGGGAAATATGAAATTTACATTTTGAAAAATACAATACAATAATTTTGTATGCAAAATTTACATAATATTGTACTACCTACATACAAATATCTAAAGGATCAGCAAGTTTTAATCTAACGCGCTAACACTTAACTAGCAAATATATGTACAATGTACATACACTTATGTATATCTATAGAGATAAGTAGACATGTACACACACACACACACACACACACACGCACGAAAATACAAATATTCAAACATGGAACAGACTTAGTATAAGGGTGGCTTTCCTTTATTTTTTTTTTTTTTGTAGATGCATTTCTGAAGTGGTGATGTTATTGTGGTGGCTTTAGCGTTTAGGAAGAATGTTGGGTGTGGTGAATTTCATCTATCTACATATCTCTTTTGCTCTTCCTATCATTCTTGCTGGCTGATTCTCTCTAACTCACTCTCTTTCTCTGCTTTGGTGACTGTAAGAAAGGCTTCGTCCTGGTTGGTGGTGGGTGACAATGTACTACAAGAGGACAATGCTAGCGTTGACGATTCTGTCGACGTCAACTTTAACAGAGTTGTTGCCTCACAGCTACCAACGACAACTACGACAGCAGAAACAACAATAAGGACTATGAGAACTGTATGCTGATGTTAATGATGATGACGATGACGACGCCGACGAAATTGTTGTCATTTGTCACCACTCGATGTTCTCGACTTTGTCGTGTTGTCCTCGTAAGTCGTTGTTGTTTGTTTGCTTGTCTGGTTGGTTGATTTGTACTGACTTTACTCATAGATACTCTCTGGGTTTCTGTGTATGCGAGCATAGCATATGTATGTGACAAAATGGTGAATTCTACTGTTGTGTTTACATGGCGTGAGTCCTTCTAATAAAATGGCAGCCTAACAAACGAAGAGACAAACAGACAAGGAGCAGCAGCAACAGCAGCAGCAGCAGCAGATGATGATAATGATGAAAGAAGATGAGGCAGGCTGTGTAATATGTCAACCGAATTGAACCAAACTGAGCCCAGCCGAACCGAGCCAACTCGAGCTGAGCTGATTTGAGTTGAGTTGAGTTTAGTTTAGTTATGCTTAAGCAACCCTCCATAGAAGCGCCACACAAGCAAAACAAAAAAAAAAAAAACAGCTTTCGCACCCTTAGTTTACTTACTTGTTTTTCTTAGTTGTCAACTACAGGACTAAAGTATGGACTCAAACTGATACTTCTTGCTTTGACCCGATCTGCTCTGCTCTGCTCTGCTCTACTCTACTCTACTCTACTCTACTCTACTCTACTCTACTCTACTCTACTCTACTCTACTCTACTCTACTCTACTCTACTCTACTCTACTCTACTCTACTCTACTCTACTCTACTCTACTCTGCTCTACTTTACTTTATTTTACTTAACTTTGTCATTTTATCTTCTTCATGTTTTTTTCTCGCTTTCTTAGGTTTTTTTTTTTTTTTTCTTTATTCTTTTTTTTGTTTTTCTTTAATTTGCCATTTTCTCGTGTCTTGTTTGTCACACAGATGGGTCCTTCCTTCCCATGACACATTCCCTTTGCCCCATCAGCATAAAGTGACACTCTTTGTCTGCCTAAGGCGATTTGAAATATGTAGTATTTTATGGCAAAGCAAATACTAGTGCGATTATTGCCCCAAATGTAATATGTTTGTACGTATAATATGCGTGTATTCAATGCATTGATATTTTTATTTTATACTTGTATACAAAAAAAAAAAATTAAAGGAAGTACTGAGATCGATCGATTGTATAAAATAATCTGTACAATTTATATAATAATGAAATGGCATTTTATACCAAAAGTAAACTTCTCAACGAGACGGAGAAGGATCAGTTGCCGCAGATGCATCAAGTTTAGAATTAGAATTCTCAGATGCAATGCGCTTCGAGGAATTCCAATCATATACTCGAACAGCTGATGCAACCGGTACCAACTTCATCCATTGGCGACGTAAAAATGCAACGAAACTGTTATCACCGTCATCGCTGCCATCGAGGCCACTGAATCTGCGGCCAATTAGATCAGGAATTATGGGCACCTCATCCTTCTTCTTCAATTGTTCGCTGTGCTTGACCATCATCTTGCTTGGTAGCCATGCTTTGACTACGCTTTGAGCCAATTGTTGCTCTCTTGTCGGCAAGCACTGCCTGACGACCCCAGTTATGAGATATTTGGTTCGAAGATCTTCTTGGATGCGCGCCATGTTATGTCTTGTATTATATCAAGTGGGTACACAAATAATTTAATAACGATGACAATATTGTTAAGCTCTTTCAGTGAGGCAAAAATTGAAAAATTTTGTTGAATGAAAGTAAATGTGGAAGTTTTTTGTCAAGTACACTAGTTGACAACAATATTATTTCTGTTCGTTATGAAATAAATGACAGTTCCATTTAAGATAAAAATATATGTATCATCGCCGCCACCTATGATAGTTTTCTATTTATCAATAATAATTGTATTAATTATCAGAATTGGCATCACTATTTCTATTTAGTATTTTAAAAAAAAAACCCATTTAAATTTATTAAGCTGGTTTCAACTATTTTAAGAAAAAGAAATTGTGTTGCTTTTGATTTCAGAATTGAAAAAGAATCACATGAAGATGACAATGGATAATTTTCAATTGTTGAAGAATTAGATGATTACCATCATAAAGTATATTAGAAAATAATATACTATGACGTTCAATGAAGTCACTACAATAATAGATGACCCAAATCAGTGACATCCAGTTCATTAAGCCTACAGTGTGATCATGAATCCCGTAGGCAGCGAAGGACGATGATGCTAATCGACGAGGGCAAGAGTATGTGAAAGAACTTATTATATGACGTACAAAAAACTCGGAAAGCATCATGAAGGGTATAGTTAATAATGCATCTATTCAAGGCTAAAATGAACAAAATTTCTTGTAGGACGACTTGGAATACAAAAGTTTAACTGATTTAGAAAGAAATCAGAAGAATCAATTTTCCCGACTATGAGCTTATGAAGAAAGTTAATCCCTAGAGCTATCCTACGATGCACCAAAGATGGAAAACTATCAGAAACACAGACTATTAGAATCAAACAGGACACCAAGGTCATTAAACGTTGAATGTTATCAATCTTGTAAGTAGACAAATGAGGCTTACACCGATGATATATACGTCATGAACTTACATATATAGAGATGACTGGTTGGCTACCCACAGCTGATTTGTATAGTCTACTACAAGCTACAATTGGCACTTAAGTGCCGTTTTGAAACCACTTCTTCACCGAACCCATTCCGTAGAGTTTAGGTATTTTAAAAGGTCATCCGGATATGTGACCGAACAGTCCGAGAGGTTAACGATGATATACAATATTTGCCCAGGAACTTATTTCTAGTTCTTGCCAATGCAAGTGGGTGAGTGATTCTTTTTCTTTTTCGTTTCCACAACTACTACAAAGTCTCCTGAAGGGAATACCCAGTCTCTCCGCGTGAGTCCCAACACACCAGTGGCCAGTAAAAACCACTGTGAGCCTTGCGGTATCTGTGCGTCTTCTATTGATTAGTCTAATAGATCTATTTTTATTGTTAAGCACCAAGAATGTAAAGAATCAAGTCTGAGATGTGAGAAGCACCATCATTAAATGAAAGTCATACAAATTTCCATCATCAGCGTACATGAGCACGCGAGAATGTGAGATGGAGAGAGGGAGATTTGTTAATGAAAAGGTTGAAAAGAAGTGATCCTGGATGGCTACCTTGAGGAATTCCGGAAGTAACATGGACAATTTCTGAAAGACAAAACCTAAATAAAACTCTTTGATAATGATTTTTTAAGTATGATTTTGACTTGCGTTATCCCATGATATCCGCTCTTTCTCTCGAATATATGATTTAACTAAGCGGAGGATATCAGCCTTTTTAAATATGTTAAATGTGTGTAGTGGTTGTGTTAAAGCAAGCTTAGCAAGAGAATCAGCTAGTTCATTGCCAAGTATTTTGGCATGGCCAGGGACCCACATAAGTTTGATATGCTGCATAAGCTGGTGGCGGATTGTAGTAGTAATTATATTGTTGCTGTTGGGGTATCGTACGGAGTTAATGGTTGATTTGCTGCCTATGCAAATAATGACATTGGATGGAATATTATCAGCAAATCGCAAAGGGTTTTGCAGTGAAAGTAGAGCAAAAATCTGAAGTTTTGTATCCATCAGTTAATCAGAATATAGTTGTTTTATGACTTGGATCGCGGTAACCTTCATAAAAACGAGCTCTATATACAACATCTGAGGAGGAGTCATTTTTTGTGAATGCTTCAAGATTATCGATGAACGCAGACCGCTCTAGTGTCCATGGAAGAAATCGTTCAGGTTAAATGTTTGAGGGATACTGAGTAAATCCAATTGTCTTGCCTAAATCGTTACATTGCATAATTGTTGATATGAGCCGAAAACTACGCATATGTTATTTTGACAATATCGTATATCATTTTGTTGTGATTTAAAAACTGTTTTGGTATTAAGCTTTTTTCTCACTTTTTACACAAGATATATGATACCCAGTCATGATAGTGCACATAAATGCCGTGCCACTGTTGGCAAACGTAAATCGCTCCGTAAGAAGCGCAAGTTCGAGTTGGGTCGCCATGCCACAAACACTAAACATGGAGCCGGTCGCGTTCATAGTGTACGCGCTAGCGATGGCAACTCTAAACTTCGTTCCCTCCGTCTGGCGACTGGTAACTTTGCCTGGGCTTGTGAGGGTATTGCACGCAAACCCCGTATTGCTGATGTTGTGTACAATGCCTCCAACAACGAATTGGTGTGCACCAAGACAAGATTATGAAGAATTACTTGCAACGTGAAAAGTACGGCAAAGTTGAGCAGCCTTTGGAAGATCAATTCACATCTGGTCGTATTTTGGCTTGCATTTCTTCCCGTCCCGGTTATATTCTTGAAGGCAAAGAGCTAGAATTCTACCTTAAGAAAATCAATTCTAAGAAATAAATAAATATTAAATGATGAATAATATGATTTATTGACGATACATAAAATAAAAAATAAGCTAAATTTCGCAACTTCAATTCGTTGATGCAGTGTTGGAAGATCGCCTTCCATGAGCATATATTTGATTGGTGGTATAGGGAAGGCGGAGAGGTTTCCTCTGACAGCTTTATGATAAGCCGATTCAATATGTTTGATATTAGTTTTGACTTATACTTACAAGGTACTTGCAGGAAATCATTCAATGAGATACGCTTAAAGCGTCTATCTGAGAATTGTTGCTTCACCATATTTTTTAATTCCTTTCAATTTACAATAAACTTACTTACTTACCTGTCGGCATAGAAATCCGTCATCGTAAATGGAAGTGGATCGGGCACACATTGCGTAAGCCACAAGATGACATCACAAGGACAGCATTGGACTGTAATCCTCAAGGGAGTCGAAGGCGAGGGAGACCAGCCAATACGTGGAGACGACAAGTTGAAGCAGAAGTGCAAAAATCAGGACGTTCCTGGAGACAAATCAAAGCTTTAGCGTTAGACAAGGCAAATTATAAGGTGCTTGTTGAGGCCCTGTGTTCCACCTAGAAACTTTGAGAAATATATACTATATACTTACTTACATATGAGTTACTTTGAAAATAGGAATACACAAAATTATATTTTAAGTAAACGTATTAACTATAATTATTTCATTAATTTTTATCATAAAAATTAAAGATAAACTAAACTAAACTAAATGTTAAACTTCAATAAGTTGTAGAAGTAGAAGTATAAATTTGTTGCAACAATAAATAAGAATAAAAAAATATAAATAAATATAAAACAATTTTATTCGCTCGTTCGCTTGCTCACATCTATGCAAAGTTATACAAATATAGTACAATTTTTTACTGAAAATCTCATACAAATGAAAAAACAATACAATAAAATAAAATAAAATAAAATAAAATACTAGAAAAGAAAAGAAAAGAAAAGAAGAAAATTATGATGATGGTGGTGATAGTGATGATGATGATGATGATGATGATGATGATGAAAAAAGGTGAAAGAAAATCAATGTACTCGTATGTACTGTATGTGGACGAATATATCGTGATAACAATGAAAATTTTTTAAAACTGAAAAGTAAATCAATTCGAAAAACCAGCAGTTGAAGGTATTGAAGCGGCATCAACGCGCCCGTTTTGCGCTTTTAATATTTTATGATGTTTCATCATTGTTTATCGGCAAATTGCCTGGAAGCACTTTTAATCGGTCCATGGAACCCAAAAATGCGCCGCACACACACACACACACACACACACACACACACGAACAGAAAGAATATTGCAAAAATAAAAAATAAAGAAATTTATAATAATAATAATAATAAAAATAATAATAAAATAGTAGTAAAAAATTAAAATAAAAAAATTGTTAAAAAGAAAACATAAATGAAAATTTTAAAACAAATGAATAAATAGTAGTAGTGCGAGTATGAGGGGTGAAGATTAAAAAGAGAGTAAAAATTAACGCGAAAGTGAGCTCAACGAATATGGGAATAAATCTGAAACTGGAATTAAAAACTGTTTCAAATGGTCGGTCATGTTTTATAATATTACAAAAACAATGTTCCTGCTTCAATTGTTGCTGCTGCTGCTGCTGATATTGTTATTGTTATTGCTGGTTCCTGTTTTTTTTTTTTTTTTTTTTTTTTGATTTATATATTTTGTTATTTTTTTTTTATTTTTTCCATAGTATGTACTCGTACCTTCTTCATAGTCCACATAGTATATATGTATGTATGTTCATCTATTGATGGTAGGGGACTTGAAGGACTTGGGGTGAGCTGTGTGCTTTCATACAATTGAGTTCATTGAGTGTGCATAGAAAATATTTTACCATAAATTTCGCACGTCCATCAAAAATTGATTGAACGAACATGATGTTGCACTCGGATATTATGGTAACATATTCAATGGGGCAATGTAATCAACCATGCAGACAAATACTATATATAAACACACACACACACACACACACACACACACACACATAGATACGCAGTTATACTTTTACAATTTAACTTGTTCATTTTATAAATTTTCAAATTTTTGTTCCCATTGAAAAGTCCAACTAGAGTCCATTTTAACCACCTTGAATAACCTAAACTGCTTGACTTTTCGCTCATTCAACTCAAACTCGATACTCATATCAACATATTATACATTATCAATAAATTAGATTAAGTATTGTATATGTATGTAAATTGTTTATACAATAAAAATTATAAACAATACTACTTACTACTAATAATATTTTGATATTTTTACAAAAAATCATTTTCATTTCAATGTTTTTTTTTTCATGATTTTAATATGAAAAAACTATTCATACTTTAATTAGAATTTACTTAGTATGTAAATGATAGATAAATTATTCTTTCGTTAGTATAAATTAGAGATGAAACAGATAACTAGCCAAAGCGTTGTTCAAAAAAGGGAAGCAATCCATATTCGTTCAGTGGAAGGTTAAAATTAAACTACTGTCAACAATTTGTGGCGCTCACATTGACAGCGTCATTAACCAACAGGGAGTTCAAAAGACTTTTTTTTTTTGGAAGCAAGTCTTGTATACGAAGACTAGTGAAACCTTTTGTTGCCTCTTAATGCAGAGAAATTGATATTCATTAATCATAATTTGCCCTTAGTAAAGTAAGAGTATTAAATTGTATTTATTGCGTAATAAAAAATAAAGATTTTATTTGTTAAAATGGATTAAATAAAGTGTCTCTAAAGCTTAAACGTATTTTTTTTTTTTAATTTGGATTGATTACTGGATATCTGTTTCATCTTTGGTATAACTATTTCAAAAATATTGACAATTGTAGTAAGTTTCAATGATGTAAGGCATTCTTAGCTGAATAAATTTATTGATATTTAGAAATTTCGATATTATTTACCTTCTTCTATCAATAATTGGAGACTTTCAACTAAAATACACTATCACCATATGGCAACAAGCGCTTCCAATGATTTTGTAACTAATGTAAGCTTCTAAAACACTTTTAAGCTTTATATTACAACCAACAATCAGATGTAAAATTTTATAGAATAATTGAAACATTAGAGGATACTTTATGGTCAAATTACTATTACTGAAGGAGCTTGTAATTTCTTTATGATAATATTCAATGTAAAACGCATTCATATTATTGTATTATAATAATATATATCTATGTATATATTGGAACTTCATAGACCGATGCAAGAAATCCTTTCAAGATTGGAAGCTAGTAGCATGGATCTAGCAGGCAGTATGTGGGCAAATAAGCCTGGTTGTGCCATTGCAACCAAAAAGAACCTGCGAGCTCTTATACTTTCATAAGAAAAGTATTGGAATGATGATTGGAGTCTTAACAGGGCACTGCACAATTGGGTTGATGCGTGTTCCATACCAAGAATTCTGTCGTAGCTGTGTGAAGATGAAAAGTAATCAGAAAGTATTCAACATTTCTTCTGTGTCTGCCCTGATTTTCTCAGAAGACGCAACAGTATTCTCGGGAAACAGTTCTTTGATGAATTGGGTAGTTTGGCAAAGGTGCTAGGTACTAGGAAATTTGGCTCTGTTCGCGAAATCTTCAGGTTGGCTTTTGAAGCTGAGAGAGATCTCTTGGACCAACTGTTAATCGGTTACCCGAATTTCATATCCCACAACAACACCCCACCACTCTTCCTCATCCTTATCCATAATCAGGCAAGACAATGGACCGCAAGGTGAATTAACATGTATTCGCGAGGAGCCTGTTTAACCTAACCTAACCTAACATAACCTTACCTATCCCTGTATGTCTGCTCCTTATGGACTCCAAAACCGCTTAACCAATGTTGATGAAATTTTCAGGTAATCTTTAGCATAGTCTGAAAAGTGTTCCTGTTAAGTTTAACATAGATCAGATTACTGGAAAAGTTGGAATTGATGGATTAAATTTTGCTTCGAGACATACTATTTTAAAATGCAATCAACTATTCATTAATCAAACATCTCTTTTTGAATTATGATGAATCATTAACAAAATAAAATAAATATTCGATTCTTTCTATTATTCTTGTGCAAAGCCAGTGGGTTCCACTAGTATATACTATTTTAGTTTACTATTGTAGTTACACTTGTATACTAATATTGTTAATGAAATTCATGGTCGTCGAATTGCAAAACAGAAACCATTTAACCATTTTTATTCGCACCAATTGATGCTTAATTTATAGTAATAATTAACTAAATGATGTGACCAAGTAAATGTTTAAATGTCTGCCTGAATGAATTTGATATCCAATTTCACATTTGGTACAATGAAATGTAAATGCAAATGAATCTATGATACTACGATATATTCTAGTTTCAATATACCTAAAAACACGTATAACTGAATGACTGACTGACTGAATGACTGACTGACTGACTGAATGACTGAATATATGAATCGATGAATGAATGTAAATGTGATATATTCATGGATAGTTTTATGCATCAAATGTAAAACGAAAAATGCATGCTGTAATTTTACCTTATGATAATTTAGAGAGAATTTCATATTTGGTTTTATGTTTTTGGCACAAAAATATTAGAATTTTGAAACAATTATCACATGTATTGAATATTTGTGAAAGAAACCAGAAAACAAAAAAAAAAAACAAAAAAAAAATTAAATTGCAAAACAAATCTGAATTATAAATACAACTTGTTTTACTGATATTGTTTCATACATATCTCCTTACTCATCACTCATCACTCATCTCTCAATCAATCAATCATTCATTCATTCATTCATTCATTTATTTATTGATTCAATCAATAGTTCCGGCAGCTGTTATTTTTATGCAAGTGTGATGAACAAATTATTTTTAAGCCTCACTCTATCTCTCTCTCTCTCTCTCTCTCTCTCTCTCTCTCTCTCTCGATATTTTCTATCCAAATATCTATGTATCTAGATATGTACATATGTATGTAATCTATCTATTTATCAAGGAGAGAGATATCACTCTGTTATCCTTCCAACCCTCTATTCAGCATCACACAAAATATAAGTATATATTCATCATATTACAAATGTATGTATGTCTGCGAGTGAGTAAATAGAGAAGCTTGTTATTTTTCTGATGAAAAATTTAGTCAACGGTTAGTGTGTAAATTGTTTTCCAGTTCAAGCTTAAATGATTTTAATATTTACTTTTCAAGGTTACCATATTTTGGTACATTGAAATTGAATTTTAATTATGCACATAATCATTCTAACTAAGCCATTAGGTTATTTAGTCAAAATAATTATAAAATATAAACCAAAACTTAAAAAAAAAAAAAAAAAAATACCCTTGATATCAAATTTTACTGATAATTGTTAACCGGAATGACAATTACAACATTTTGAATTCCTATCTATCTATTTGCATTACACATTTGAAGCAAAGAAAATCCACAAAAAAAAAAAACCTATTTAATTCAGAAAAATTCACAGAAAACATTAGAGCGAATCAAATATAATCTTAACGAAGGCTGAGATGATTTATAGCAGGAGTAGAACGCAACAGAACGGAATGTATGATTTCAATAAGATAAAGTTAAGTATTATAATGTGATGATGGAAAAATTTGCAAAGCATATTGCACAGAGCGTGCGAATTTAATGAAATCAACATTTTTCAAGTTATCAGTGAAATATAAAAGAAAAAATGGGAGATTTTCACTTGAAGGATGCAAGGACCCGTGCCTTGGTGATTTTCCGGAAATTATTTAGCAAAAATATTTTATAATATTGTAGTCGATCTGTCATTAATAACATCATATTTCGACTTTATATTTATAATGTTCGAAAGGTCTAATTTGTTGGCAAGATATACTTATAATGTTTCTAGTTTCCATTGTATACGACATTTGTTTATATCCGGTAATCGATTTGAATTATGTTTATACAATTCATAAGAACAACTGTATCATATAGGTCAACATATTCTCAATGCGTTTGAGTGAAAGCAATACTACTCCAAGGTCTTCTTGGATGTTAAACAGGCCTTTGACAAAGTATGGATTAACAGTCTGCACCACAAAATCAAATGACTCATCCCAGCTAAACTCCCATTAAACTCCCCATTTAAAAGCTATGATGATGATAAAACAAGGCCCTACACCGCATAACTGAGGATCCGTGGTTTGTGCGCACTAACATCTTATACAGAGAACTGATAATGACCACTGTATGCGACGTAAACCTCCAAAGCTTAATCCGTCACCAACAGAGACTACAAACTCCACCCTAATGACCTTCTAAGCAGAAGGTTACCATAAAAACCAGTAAAAATATGATTAACTTTGGCTATGCCGAAGTTGTAACACTCTTCTCGCCCCACCTAATAGTTCGAGGCTCTTAAAATTTACATAGTTAGTGGTTATGGGTCAAATACTTATAATGTCCAAAAAATGTTTTCTAATAAGAACAATAATTTGGATCTGGGTTTGTGTAGTGGTCCGATTCGGCTGATTGCGACTAATGTGCTGCGTATGGTAAAAACAAAGCTTCGTGCCAAATTTTAGCTCAAAACCTGAGGGACTAATTTTCATAAATTTTTGACAGACAAACCGACAGATAGACGGACAGACGGACATGACTAAATCAACTCGTTGTCTCGTCGCACTGATCAAGAATATATTATATACTTTATGGTGTCTCCGATATCTCCGAAACTTATAATACTATTCACACTGAGTGAAGAGTATAATAAACACACACAATAAATATTTTAAGTAATCAAAGTAAACTATTTCTATTACCTCTAAGGAAATTTTTCTTTCCTTTAAGTCACATCGAAATTATTTGATTTCTTGATTTTTCCGCAAAACAAAAAAAAAAATAATTTTACAAAAACCGCTTAATAATAATTTGTATAATTTGCACTTAATAAAATCATTTAAATCTTATTTAAAAACAAACTGTTAATTTGCAAAGAGAATACAACAACAATGGAATTTATCATTTTTATCAAGATTATTGCGATTGCTGCTGTTGTCCTTGTGTATCGTATGACGAAGGTCGGAACTGTTGCCGTTGGGATTAATTCTAGGATGTCTTCAATAATTGGCAACGACAATATGAACCCAATGTGTGATGATACTACACCAAAATCTTTCTATTATCCTTATTTCCCACTGTTGGGCCAGTTCAATTACTCAACCGATTTTTCCCCATCAAAACCGAACACGGACCCGGGTATTAACATCTTTTCTCATGTGAATTGCAAGACGGACCCAAAATCCAAGAAACCAGCTTACTTCTTTCCCTTTCTTAATATGAAACACCCTTCATTTGAGAATTTGAAGAAATATGAATATAAATATTACAATAATTACAAACCAGGGAGAAAACTTAAAAATATGTGTAAGCCCAAAACTATGACAAGTGGACGTAAAATTGATGATTCGATATGGAAGAATTATAAACCATCTAAGCCATGTTGTCCGGAAAATACGATTTCGAAGGAAAAGCATAAATATAAAACGGATTGTTTTAGAACAACTTCAACATCTCCGAATAGCTGTGAGGAAACAACTAAGTGTCCGGATTATGAAGATTTCAGTACAACCGAAAAACCAGATTGCAACGAATCTTTTGAAACAGCTGATCCAGATAGTTATGAATCGGAAACAAGAACAACGGATTCGGAATATGATGGGCCTTATGAAACTCAAGCCGATGTTGATAAATTGTCTGCAGGAAAGAAGCCTAGTAAATATCAAAAAACTTGCGATGAAAAATTGCCAGAATCATTTGGAGGAAAGGAGGAAAAAAAGCATAACTGTCATAATTCTCAAGTATTCCGCACGTCTAATAGCGATTCCGATATCAAAGAAGACAATAAGGAAAATAGCGAATATGGTTTAGGCTCAAGAAATCGTCATTATGAATCCGACGATGATGATGAAGATGATGATGATTATTTGGATGAACCTTATGAACGTCACAGAGAGAACTATAAGGAGCCCAATGAGTCTAGAAACCAAAAAAGATTTCGTAAACATATCTTAAAACAACCTCTTAGTAGTAGTGTCGGCATCGGAGACATAATTAAGTCAAAAATAGGCTATGATCAGAATCTAAAACAGAACTTCAACCAAGAATCTAAACTCGTTGAGAGCACAATTTCTAAGCTTAAAAAGATTAAAAATAAGTCAAATGGATTATATTCAAAAGTATTTAACAATATTAACTTAATCAATAATGTCCCTGTCCGGAATGAATATAAAGATTTGGTAACATCAACCGAGAGTCTACTTAATTTGTGGACAGAGAAGAGCACCAGCGACAATTCGAACCAAATGGATCTTGATAACCTTTTAGAAAGTTCTTCTCCTTCCTCTTCCTCTTCCTCTTGTAATAGTATGGAAGACACTGCTGGCAAGAAACACTCGAAGTCTATCGAAAATGTTCTGAAACTATTACGGGATTTTAAAAGTCACGCTGTGAATGTTCTTAATGATGCCAATAACTTGGAAATGAATCTGTTAATGCACACAAATCAATGTTTGGCAAGAAAAGTGGCTTTTAAAAAAGAAAGTATTGTCAACAATCATCCACGATATGATGATCGCAATCATATTTCCAGCAATACACAATTCTAATCACGTAAGTATAGAATTTATATAAATACAATATATTCATAAAGTACAATCCAAAAATCTTCTATTAGTATAAAGGGAATTCAAAAATAAAAAAAAAAATTACTCTATAAACTGGAAAACTGGAAATCTGGAATTATCTTTTTTAATTCACATAAAACACTCTTGGGCATCAATATAAATCTCCTATTAAAAAGAATGGGCTAAATTGTTTATAGTCTACAGTCGACAATGGTTGGCTTATCAAAATAATAAGGATGATGGGTCTGGTAATTCTGATATCAATCATAATCTTAAATCTAGGAAAGAATCATTTGATACACACAAACCACAGTTGGGCAAGGAGAATTCAAATCAAGGGAGATTGTTTTGGAAACACTTTGTTTATTAGCAGTAAAATCGGAATATCTGATGGATGATCTGATGCTGATCATAAACATATTAACACCAATACGTTTTAATTTTAATAATGAAAAGTATATACACAATATATAAACTTTCTGAAAGTATTTGGGGATTTTAAAAAATGCACTGTCAGCATTAATCTGGGAAAGAAACACAAATCTCTGTTTCTTAATAAATAAATATACAATGGTGGTGATGATGATTATTCCTGAATACACAATCAAAACCTATATACTTTATGCTTTTAAATGGGTTAATACATTATATACAATTATTTGTAATGTTTCGTAATTTTGTTGCTTTTCTATATTTTTAATAAATAAATAAAAATTAATAAAAATATTAATCTATATACTTATATATATAGAAAACAAAGAAACAAAAAAACTCCCTTTGCCTCTGCTGATCGTAATTATCTACCAATTGTGAGTCGTAGCAAAATAAACAATATTACAAAGCCGATTTTGACGGGGAGTAGCGGAGCACACCGGGATTCCTAGTAGAAATATATTTTTAATGTTTTTTTTTTTTTTATTTATAATGCATAAGAAAGAAATATTTGAGCTTTCATTTACTATACTCGTACTACTTAAAGTAACATTTCATTTGAAGCACAGTAAGGCATGTAGGAACCCCTAGGCACTACTACGTTAATTTCAAAGATTCTAACAATATTTTTAGTAAAGAATTATGAAAAAGTTTCAAAAAACTTTTCCCTTAGTCATTTCTGAGAACTTATACTACTATTCAATTCAAGATCATACACCTCCTAGTAAGGCGGGACCACTTTCACATTTGTCTAGAAATCTTGAACACAGTTCCAAGCTCAAGTTTGACAACGATTTTCAAACAGCTAAAATCTTAAGTATTTTTTTTTTTTTTTTTTTTTTTTTTTGGGAATGAAGATATTATAATTGAGATTGCTAGAAATAATTTATTTATGTAGAGACATAATACAGAGGTTCTTTGGAAAGAAGAAATAACCAGGTTAAAGCTTAACAATTAGAAATGGTTGTACAAGGATGACACCAAAACTGAATATGTCACAGCCTTCGCTTGTCCACAACGGTTCACTACTTAGAGTAAGATGGCTACCAGGATACTATTCGGTCTTGTTAGCCGAAACAGTTGCCATTCTAAATGCAATACAAATCACAAAACAAACTAGAGAAAAATGTGTTATTTTCACTGACAGCCTTGCTACAGTTGATGCTATCAAAAACTTTAGCAATCGTGACGCTTGCATCAAGACCCCATCCATCAAAATATGCTGGGTACTGGCTGAAATGGCTGACACAGCAGTTAAGCTAGTATCGCAGTGACCGTCAGTAACCACAATTCCTTCCGTCGAGAAGGACATGCACAGGTTAATCATAGGTATCCTGAAATCTCGTCAAAATGAATATTGACTGAATAAACTTGGAGAAACCACACTACTCGGATAGTTGCTCCAGAAGAAATTGTACCATTTTCAATCGACTTCGAATTGGTCACAGTGCCATAACTTCAATCCCTCATCAGCCCTTATCACAGTTTCTACACCCAATGTAGATAAGATATTCCACTTCCAAAAAATTGTGACCTTATAGATTTAATATAATCCCTAATACATTTTATAATTTCTTAGAGTCAAAGGCCTAGTAGCTAGTGCTCTATTGCTAATTATTAGTTATAGTATTGTAATATATATATTTTTTTAATGTATTATAATTAATTTTAATATATTTATAAATAAATAATAATTCTTTGGAAAGCTAAACCCAATTGTCAAATTACATGCTGGGTAATTCTGGAGGCATTTTTTTGACAGTGTTGAAAAATTCCTTATTTGAAACACATACAAGTATTTTCATGGGCGTCCAGGATTTTGTTCAGGGCCCCCCCAGGGCGCAGTCAAGGAAACACGAATAATATGCATACTTCAAAAACTTTTATTAGTAGTCTTCGATATTCTTCGCAAAATCGTTTCAAAATTTCACGTTTAATTTTATCATTCGTCATTTTCTTGTACAAACGGTTCTTTAGCATCGTTGACCTCATCCATGTTTTCACACGATGCAGTGTAGAAAAGGACCTCTCTGATGTTGCTTGTAGAACAAGGCTGTGCCAAGGAAATTAAAATTGAGTTTTTTGTTGCAGGAAAGAATATTTCCGCTTCCTTTAAACCTTCCGTAAAGTCTTGTTACCTAAGGTTTTCTCTTGTCATGCCCTTGTCCTTTCTTAGTTTAAACCATAACTCGGCTTCGTTCTCGAAAAATTCTAAATGGTAATGGTAAGTATTTGCAGAAATTTTTTGATTTCCCTTTAAAATCAGCAAATGACATATTTACCATTAAATTTTATTAAATCAAAATGCTGCTCCAGTGTGGATATCAGGAAATCTTAAAAAAAAGGATAAAAATCGATCGCTTCCCAAAATCGTATGGAAACTCAGCAAGGTGATTGGACCGATGTTGTTGGCGAGATACAATGTGCGAGACTTGTAAATCAGTCCCAATTGCAGCTGCAGTTTTGGTAGAATTCTTGCAAATAATTTGGTTCTCCTCGTACGCGTTGCTGCTATGATGCCATGCACTTGTATGTTCGCCTGCCCGTTCCTGGCTACGCCCATGCGTATTATCCCTACTAATCATTCCGATCTCTGAAATATTTTAATATTAATGACGACTATAGTGAATAGTCGTCTGTCTCCTTGATGATGATTTGTCAAATGTTATAGTATTTAAGTAAGTTAAGTTGATACAGTAAAACAATTCTTACATATATTGTATTTGACTTGAAAGGTTGGTTGGTTCACTCCTTGATTGTATGAACTCATTCATAGTAATTTTTATGACTTATAAATTTGATTTTATTTGATGTTTCTTTTGTTTTTTTTTGTTTTTTTTTTTTTTTTTTTTGTATTAATTGTTGAAGTTGTAGCCTTTTGTTTATTATTATTATTATTTGTTGCACATAATCTCCTTCTAGAATATTTGTATTTAACAAAAAGCCATTAAGTACGTGCCATGGACCGGAAAAAGCACTCGGTATTACAAGAATAGAAAATGTATTTATACTCGACAATAACAATTACAGAGAAGTACTACTACAGAAATGAGAATAAGAAATAAAAAATAAAAAATAAAAAACAAAAAAAGGTGAATAAAGAAATGTCGCCATTGTTAAAAGCAATTGATTAAAAATATTCACTCTTCAAATTACTTGAAATACAGCAAACTCAAAACATTAAACAGGACGAAACATTGGCATAACTCATGCGCAACCATGACAAGCAAAGCAATTCAAAGCAAAGCAAAGTAAAGCAAAGCAAAGCAAGGCAATCCAAGCCAAGCCAAGCCAAAAGCATTTTGCCAAAGAACCCACGGCGACCATTTCTCTTCTCTACTACGAGTACTATTACGATTAAAAGCGAGGGTGCTGATAATGTTGGCAATATGTAGTACTTCGGGAATGAGGCTGCGTGTCGCTTACTTAAGGGTGCCCAACAGTGTGAAGCGGATATATACTCATACATTCATACGTACGTACATATATTGTATACCTGCATACTACATACATACATACATACATACGTATTTCTATATACAAATACTATAGGAACTATGTACTTATATACAAATAAGTACTACACAGATACAGAATTGAGAATATAGAAAGAATTTCGTTCTTTTATACCAAATATTTCATACCTTCTCTGTACAAATAACTCACGATCATCTTTCAAAAATGTTTGAAAAAAAGAAATAAGATTATTCTATCCATAAAAACATGCTGAGAAGTGACCTATAGAACGATGGGGCATGGAAACATTCATGGCATTTATCATTTATATGCAGACACTTCGGAAAAGTCCAAATGAAACCTTTAGGGCAGCTCTATGATGAAGCTCTTAAGGTTCAAGAAAATATGAACAACCAAAAACTTCTTGGCATCTTATGATAGAAATTGATTTAATGAATACAAACAGCAACTGAATTCAATTCATAAAAAATCGGAATTCTACCCTGACATGCATAAGAAAAATGTTTAATTGACTAGGATGTTGTTTATATGATGGAAAAATATAGAAGGCCAATGATGATGTAGGGTAATATTGATGGCAAAGAAATATACAAAAAAAAAAAAAAAACTGCAAATAAATATGAAAGGCGTTCTAATTAGAGGGAAAAATTCACGCAGAATGACGTAAGCACCACTCAGCTCAAAATTCTTCAATTTAATAACTTACATCCGGAGGCGGTGGTCGTGGCGACGTCGTCAATGATGAAAGCACACGGAGGCGCAACGAGCTTGAAATGAACTGATAGATGGATATGATGTGATGTGATGTGATATAACTTGATGTGACGGGATGGGACGGAACGACACGGTACGATACGATACGGGACATGCCAGTAAGGGCTGGAATGTTGATGGCGGCGACAACAATAACGTTGACGACGATGTCAGCATCAATAGCAGCAGCCATAACGATGGCGAAAAAGTTAAGGACGCATCATCATCATCATCATCATCATCATTATCAACATCAGTAGACGAACGCTTGACTCAACACAACTCAACATGGATATCATAACCCCGAAGCCATCCCGGTCTTCTACATTAAACAACCCACCCAAACCAAGTGGGTTTTTCAATTTATCTTAAATATCATTCTTCACCATCTTTGGTGGTTGTTTGCCACGCTTTGGTGTCC
Organism: Amiota mariae; assembly: GCA_035041805.1. Taxonomy (NCBI): domain Eukaryota; kingdom Metazoa; phylum Arthropoda; class Insecta; order Diptera; family Drosophilidae; genus Amiota; species Amiota mariae. The sequence goes on from JAWNKV010000825.1 coordinate 22,479, forward strand.
TGCTACTTTTTACTTCAATTTATTATTATTTCCTTTTGGTGGTCGGTCGCCTTGTCACGTTGACATGCCATTTATTAAATCGTAGGTGGGTCAGAAAAGAAAATTCTCTTCATTCGTTCAATTTATATTTATAGGAAACCCAAAAAAAAAAAAAAAAAAAAAATGACAAAAACCAAGGGAAAGACTTCAATAACTTGAAAAGGAAAAAGGAAAACGCAATATCTTGAAGTTCTATGACAGTCATTGACTAACAACGGCTTAATTATTATTTTCTTCTTTGCAATATTAGAAATTATACGAAATTTCAAGTAATCAAGTAATGCGATTCTCGTTTATCATATTCACTCACATACTCGTATTGTTATGTCTTTCTATAGGCAATTTTCATATGTTAATTTACAATATTTAGTAGTAGCTACTAAGCATTTGCATCCATGTATTTAAGTATCTGTGTTATATCTTATGTATATAGTACATACAATAGATACATCAATTGTACTCCAATCTTAAATAAAGTGTATCCATGACAAGAGGCCATATTTTAATTATCTAAGTAATTTTTCCTCACTCATCTGAAAAACAAAAAAAAAACAAAAAAAGAGAGACAAAATTGTAGAAGGAATCACTTTCAAAGCAACTGCTTTCTACACAATAATAAACAAATGGACTGGACTGGGAGATGGACGGACAATCTGACAGATCTAAATCTTTTTCTCTGTGTCGCCTACTCTGATGGTCTCAACCTTTGTGAGAAACCATACAAAAATTCCAACAGAACAGAACAGAACTGAACTGAACAGAATAGAACAAAAACCACACCCAAAGTTTTCAACGGGATGTTGGGACAAAGAGATGATGATGAGGTGACTTAAATAAGTAAATATGAAAAGATGATGGTGGAAATGGAAATGGAGATGGAGATGGGCAAAATGACTTACTTGAATTGTTTACAATTTTGCTTAAAGATATTCGCCCAAGTATCGTAGTAGTTTGAGTTTGAGTTTGAACAGAATAGAATAGAATTCAGATGACAAAAAGAAACAAAACAAGAAAGGAAAATGGAAAATGGGAAATGGCAAAATAGAAAAGTTTATTCGAAAAATGAGAAGATTGTTCTTGTTGTTGCTTCTGGTGGCAAAGAATGAGAATAACAAACGGAGTGATGGTCTGATGGACTGACTAGCTGAATGAATGAATGAATGAATGAATGGATAGAATGGTTAAGATATGACAAGTTCTGCTGGATAGCGAATTTAACAAAATGTAAATGCCACTTTTGACATGCAGTTGTCAAATTGAGTGCCGAGTAGATGCACTAAACAACCAGAGATACAACACCAAAGCGAAAGCCAAAGAAACAAAACCACAGACATAGCCAACACCCTGAGTGGTTGGGTCTATGTCCCGGAATGAACTGACATCAGTCGGCCAAGAACTACTCACCCCGGCCGAGAGAATCCAGTTGTATGCAGCAGTCCCCATTGTAGTTAAAACAACAACATGATCAACACCAATACCAACACCAACACCAACAACACCATTACCAACAACAACATTACCAACATCATCATTATTATCTTCAGTATCAGTATCAACATCACCGGCATCAGCATTTGTATCTGTTGAAGGCTGTTTTGCATCTTTAGCATCATACAAACCATATACACACAAATGTATCTGCATACCATAGTAGATACGAACGAACGAATACGAACAAAGCCAGCAAATGCTTTCTTAACTTAACAAACGAATAAACAAACAAACAACCGATTGAACAAATACAACTACAACAGGACTACAATTTTCAATATCATAACAGTTGGGAATCATAGAGATAAATATGTATACACGTGTATATCTATGAGTAATAGAGTATGATATGAGTATGATAAGATAGGAAAGGAAAGGATATGATAGGATAGGATAATATAATGGGCATGAACATTTGCTAGATAAGTGGATGGATAGATGATACTATATGACAACCACAATACAAATGGATGTCATTTGTACATTGGTTTGTTTCTTTGTCAATCTGAATATCTGAATATCTATCTAACTATCTATCTATCTGTCTGTCTGTCTGTCTGTCTGTCTGTCTGTCTTTCTGTCTCTTCGTCATATAGTACTATGTATTATACAATATATGTATTTATTTGTTTGTTGTTCTTTACTTTTGTTTACCATTACTAACTAACTAATGACTAACTACTATAACTTGGTCCATTATGAACGCCTATACTGGTGCAATTATAACTGTTGAAAACAACAACAATTTATATTACAAATATGAATATATGATCATGGAAAAATTAATAGAAATGACTGGTTTTGTTTGTAACATTCAAATTTTCTTCCTTGAAATTAATTATGTTTTAAATGTTATAATTTTTATTTAATGTTTATTAAAGTATGTTTTAAATAACAGCAAAAACCACCATTCGTAATATTGGACTAGGACCAGTCCTGTACACCTTGTACAGTGCGGGCATGCCCACTACTGCTAGCAATAGCACCCTACTAGCTACTTATGCGGATGATACCACCATAATCTGCAATAATAATAGCTCCATTGATACGGCAACGGCTGAAGTTCAGGAATATCTCAATCGATTTTCACACTGGACAAAATGGTGGAATATTGGTATAAACTGGGGTAAATCTGCCCATTGCTGTTTCACACTTAGACGAGGTGTTTGTCCTACAGTTACGCTTAATAACACTGCCATCTCGCAAGTTGACCGTGTTAAATATTTAGGAATATCCCTTGATAAGCGTCTCACCTGGAAAACACACATCTCATCTACTACTGCAGCTTATTATGGCAAACTAAAAAAATTAGCACGGTTACTGCGACCTAACAGCCAACTAAGCCTGAGCAACAAAATGTTAGTATACCGTACAATTGTACGTCCTTGCTGGACCTATGGTATCCAACTCTGGGGCACTGCATGTGCATCGAGCATAAAAAAAGTTCAAACTTTGCAGAATAAAGCATTGCGTCGAATCACGAGGACCTTCGGATGCCTACAGTTATGGACGAAATTAATTTGCACAGCAGTCGTTACAATGACATGCTGAATGTTCACTCAAACCCACTTGCAGCGGAGCTTATGCACGAAGAGTTCTCAAGGAGACTCAAACGTCATCTCCCTTGTGATCTTGTGACCAGATCTACATAATTTATTTTCAGTTAGCAGATAGTCCACTCATAAGCTAATTAGTAAGCATAAACATATAATGCAAAGGTTATATGCCACTCATGTGCTGTTTAATATGTTTGACACAAATATACCAAAAATAGAAACAAAAAAAGAGTTAACACTAAGGAACACATTATTGTTTTCGAATTATAAGAATAAAATATCGTTCATTTTAATATTTTGTTGTGCCATCACGATTTTTGAATACTTCTGCGCATTTACGACCAATGGAATCCAACAGTTTGCCACAAATTGAAGAATCAATGGTGTACTACTCTGCCTGGTGGACTTTTTGCCATAAATCATTCTTGTTTTTGGCCTTAAACCCACCAATTATTTTTTTTTTAATATCCCCCATAGGTGTTCTATGGGATTAAGGTCCGGTGATTGTGAAGGCCAAATTGCATCAAAGAAACTTTGTTCTCCCTAAACAAATTTTTTATAAATTTCAAGAAGTGTTTGGGGTCATCTTATCTTGCATAAACTCCCACTTTAACAGCATTTCTTCCACGGCGTATGGCAACATTAGACTATTAAGAAATATTGATGTAGTCCGCGGCGCACATTTTATCTTTGATCCAAAATATTTGGAACAACAGCCAAAGTGGAAAAACATCCCCATATGATTATGTTGCCACATTGCCATGCTAAATAGTTTTTATTGTGTGTTTTTTGATCGAGTGCAGTATTTTTGGGGCGTCTTGGGGTTTCCCGAATGACCTTTGTTTCATCTGACCACAAAACGTTTTTCCAATTTGTCCGCATTAAATGTTTGTTCGCAAAATTGATTCGGTTTTTGATGTTCTTTTTGCTAAGGAACGGTACTTTCCTTACGGAATGTGCCTTAAAATCTACCTCTATCAGACAATTTCGTATAGTTCGACTAGAGACAGTTGTATTTAACTCCTTCCTTAGATCTTCCGATAAAAGGAATGGGTCGAATTAATAGTTTATGGAACCTTTCTGACTCGTTTTTCTTGTTTTGCTTCAAAATGAATAGCAGTACATAATTTGTTTTTTTTTTTTTTTTTTTTGATCACTTCATTAATTGTGCTATTTCCTCCATTGTTTTGCCTTCATTTCTGAGATTTCTTATCATTTCTCTTTCCTTATTTGTGTATCGGATGCAACCTACGACCCAATTTGAATCTAGTGCCAATATAAAGGAAAAATTTAGCAGGAATTGTTATTTACACACATCACATTTTATTAAAATTATCAAATAGTACCTCACTTATAGTATTTCACAAGTTTAAATAAAATATAATTTAAGTTTCTATTATTTTGTCCACCAATGTATAAATAACATAATTTATAGTTCATCACATACTATAGATACACATATCGACGTACATATCTACTTGTATTATATTGATACAATATTTTATATATATAAATAAATATGTATGTATGTATGTATTATAATCTACTACCCAGTGGACTAAGCATCCATTTTTAAGCGGACGTCTGTCTAAACTATCGGAAACGGGCTCAGAAATGAATGTTTTGCGGCCAAAAAACCGATGTCTGTTTAACATTCGCAAATGATAGTTTCGCTGACATAAAAATGATAAAAAAACATAGGCAAGAGAGACGAATAACAGTTACTTTGACAGGCGACAAAACAACAACATTTTCGGTATTTGTTTCGATGCCGCTTGTCAAAATTTGCATTCTTTGCGTACCATTCGAAGTTAAAAGTGAATATTGAGTGCTAAACAAAAAAAAAACATATATTAAAAAAAATTTAAGTATTAAATGAAATTAATTTTGTAATTTGTGATGTTAATGTAATAATAAATGTGTAGAATATTGTAGTGTAGCGTCCAGTTTTTGTGTTTAGAAATAACAACATACAACGCTTATTCTAATCTAAAATCCAACAGACAACAAAAAATGTGTCAGGGACCTAAAAACAACATTGGGTATTCGAAGTAAGTTTTATATGTTTATGTGTACTTTGTTTATTTACGCAACAATTTTTTTTTCTTCGCAAGTGCTTTCAAACAGAAGTTCAATCTGGAAGACGCTGATTTCGACCGAACCACCCAGAAGTTCTTCCAGTACGCTCATGAAGATGGGTGAGGTAGCTGCTGGGAAACGCCAAAGAATGTAGTAGCTAATATTTTTTTTTTTTTTTTAAATATTATTAGTTTATAAGGTTCTTGTTTTATGAAATGTTTTTTTTTTTTTTTTTTTTTGTCAAATGAAATTAAATATTGAATTCTGTAAAATGTTGGCATTTAATTATTTCATTAATTGATTCGTAAAAGTATCATTTTAGATTAGAAAACATATCGTTAGAGATATTAGAAAAAACTCGTAAAATGATATCATTTATGATAGTTTTGGTCCGCTGGGTAATATATACACACACACAAGTATGTGAATTCATTATGTGTATGCATATCAATAGACGAATTTAGATGGATTCTCATTTTGGATTTAATCAAAAACCTATTGTTATCCATAATAATTGACTTACTAACAAACTTTCAAAGGAATTCAATATACAAATATATAAAAACACACTAATACTATTGTAATAACCTAACCCAATAGTAAGTATAACAAAACACTCTAATTTAAGGAAATCAATAAAACTAATTATGAGAGTGAGTAGTCAAGAGAAAAAAAACATTGCCGCAATTTATAAAATGCAATAAGCAGTAAGCAATAGAATTTCAAAAATAAATAAATATAAAATATATGGTGATTTATACAATATACTCGTATGTATACACAACTTAATTAACCCCGATCAATCCAATTTTAGTATTTCTATTGAAGTTTTGTTTTGTTTTTTTATTCCTTCTAATTTATTAACCCGGGCAGATGTTAACCAGCCTCTTCTTCCCAAAAAATAAATAATGGATAACAGATTGGATGACCTGATTAAATGTTGGTCAAAGGTGATTTGATTGATTTTAAAATACATATGCACGAGTACATCTCTAATTATTATACTTATGTGAAAAAGTTTGATAAATTAAATGTTATACGAGTATGTTACTCACAATACTTAAATAATCTTTTCTCTCAGTAATTTAATTTTGAATCCAATGAATGATTTTTACATGATGCGCGAACAAACAAATAAGAAGACAAACAAAGACGACAATTTTATTATATTCGTATATAGATTTCCAATTCCGAGTTGGCAGTTTGGTATTTGAACCCTTATTTCTTATACATAATTATTGTAACTCTAAATGGGATTAATAAGTTCTACACTTGATTAATACATTTTTAGACTTGATCGATATGTCTTAGATGTGGTGGATATGTCTTAGATGTGATTGAAATGTTTTTGGAAGTGGTTGAAAAGTCGTAAATGTGGTTAATAAGTCATAGATGTGGGTGTTAAGTTCTTACATGTGGTTCATTTGTCTTAGATGTGATTAGTGATAGTACCACACACCCAAATCATGCATCAATATCTCCTCAAAGCTTCAGTTCGTGCATCATGCCCTCTTTGGGGGGTCGATCTCACCGCAATTCATCTACTGGACTCTTGCCGACATTTGGAGAGCTTAAGGGTCTCCCTTTTGGTTCCCTAGCCCCATCCCATCTTTTAAATACACCTCTCACCATTAAATATTTCCAACATATATAATTTCTGCAAAAAATCCAACCTTACAATTTAATTACTGAACATTAAATCTTTAATCAATTATCATTAAATCGCGAGTCGTAGGCCCCAGCAGCTAGTCACTCGTTAAAATTAGTATTAAGTTTAGTATTATACATATATTAGATTTAATTATGATAAATAAATAAATAAATAAGACTTATAAGCCACATGTAAGACTTATCAATCACTTCTTACTCACATCTAAAACTTATCAACCACATCTATGACTTATTAGCCATATCTATAACTTATTAATCACATCTAAGAACTTATCAACCACATGTAAGACTTATTAACAATATATACCACTTATCAATACTTCTAAGACTTAGTAATCACATCTAAGAAATTAAAAGATATCCCAAAATCAGTGACAAATAGAATTCTGTTTCGTGGCATTTTGACTACCGACTACTTGTTTACAGAGTTTTGGTCATCACTAATACCATATATCATTATCTGTATATACTCGTAATCTGTACGATTTTGAGCGTTTATGACTTTATTACATGCGTGAGATTTGCGACAATAATGGGACATAATTTGGTATTCGTCACATTTAAGCGTCAGATACATATATAGTTAGTTCATGGCGCATCACTGTGCTAGGGAATCAAGATGATCTTAAAGAAACATTTGGAAACATGTTGGACGGAATATACAATATACGTGGATAAGCATAACTTTACATCATCATAAGCATACTCGTATATCAAGAGATTAGAATATTTTATGGTAGATGGCAAATCATTACAAAAAATACTATAAAATAATGGGATAAGGTGGAGAGACAACAGAAGTTATACGAATAGTTTTAGATATACGTAATTGTTTTAAAAATAATTTTTTGGGTTCTAGAAGTCAACTGGTTAATCCAGTTTACTAATATTGGGGAGAAAATCAAGGGGTTGGTATTCAATTTGTTGAGGAGTAAGAAGTGACAATCAGCAAAATTTCGAAATAGCTCAGAGTTTAGTTACGAGTATTCCTCGGAAATACTACATAAGTTTTACCGATTGAAACTTATTTAGAAATGCATATGGTGTATGTTGGACATAAAGCCCAATTTGCTGAATTGTTCCGAAATTTTGAATATTATGTGCAAATTATTGAGTGAGAGATAAACAAAAACCAAGACTGTTTTGTTTTTGTATAGTTTGATATGATGAAAAATTGGTTTGCAATGAAATTGATGAATATGGTAAAATCTATGAAGATTTCGATGTACAATTACAATTACATATAAGTTAATAACATTCCAAAAATGGTTCTCCCTTAGGTGAACGTGTTCAATTGATTTTGATTTCGTGAGCTACGTAAGTGGTTAAAATTGACAATCATAGTTAGTCTTGATTTGAAACTCATTCAAGCACATGGTGCAGATCAGAGATGTGCAGTGAAGGCTTGTGCTATGAAGTGCTTACAAGGAAACAAGCAAATTGGGGAACCAAGCAAGCTGCTTGAACTTGTATATTGTTTTGCTTGGCTTGGCTTGGCTTGTTGTCATTATGCTCGTTAGGCTTGTAAGGCTTGCTGTATATTTGCAGTATATCATTTTTTTTTTCTATTGACAAATACATCACTTTTTTTTTTTTTTAATGAAATGATTTTCATATTATGCACATAAGCAGATAATTCGTAACTATAGTTACGAAGGAAACAACACACCAAGCCTAACGACAAGAAACTAAGCCAAGCCAAGCAAAACAATACACAAGCTCAAGCTCAAGCTCAAGCAGGCTTGGTGTTCTCAGCATGCATGCTTGGCTTGCTTAGGCTTGTTTTTTTACCAAGCCTTCATAAACATCATTATGATGTTCACTGCACATCTCTGGTGCTTATACAGGTCTATAACAGTTTTGAAAATAAAATTGTAGATCCCTATTTCTAAATGCACATAGTGCAGTTCTAAGAAAGCAAATATTTGAATTTAGTTATAGTAATTTATAAATATGAAGTGTTGTTAATGATAAAAGGAATGTTCAAATTTCTCTCACTCTCTCTCTCTCTCTTTCTCTCTCTCTGACTCTCTCTCTTCCTTTACAATATCTTAATCTCATAAAATTGTACGAGTATAAATAATAAAATTAGTTATTAAGAATTCTAGAGACTAAAAGTGAATTCTACATAGATTTCTTATGCTTTGCCTGTTGTTGCTTGGTACTGTAAGTACTTCGAAACTTGACTTCATAAATCACATCATGCAAATGCATTGCACACTTCAAAGAATCCGTTATAAATAGCGCCATTTTTAAAAGTATAAACATATGAAAAAGAAATGAATACAAAAATATGGCATATGATTTCAATTTCGCTTGCTTTTTTTTTTCCTATCTAATAATTCCACTGAATGACTTTCAAGTAAGTGAATGAGTGAGTGAGTGAGTGAATGAGTGATTGAGTTAGTTAGTGTGTGAGTGAGTGAGTGAGTGAGTGAGTGGATGGGTGCATGGTTAAGTGAATGAATGAACAAACACAAAAAAAAAATACGAATTGCAGTCTTAAAAGGTGCTACTCGAGCAATATGTGAACTCTTTCTATGATATACGAGTATATTAGATAGATGGATAGATGGAATGTTTATACTATATGTATATCTGATGATAAACGTGCATGTTCGCTCACTAAGTGGATCCTACAATAACTGAGATTAGGGTAGAAAAGTAGTATACTGTCAAAGTGGATATGTCAGGCATGCCAGGACACCCCCCCCCCCCCAAAAAAAAGTGTTTTTGCTAAGACAAGCAATAACAACAACAACAACAACAACAACAACAACCTCACATATTGTTATATTGTTCATGTGTACTACATACTACGTGTACACATATGTTGCAGCTCTAAAGCTAAGCTTTTCATCTTCAGCATCATCAGAATCATCATCATCATTGTCACTGTTGTTGTCATCAAAAAAAAACAAAAACAAAAACAAAAAAAAATAATCATAATAATAAATAAAATATCTTGCATCTAAGTCAAGCGTTTGTAAGCACATGTCATGCAAAGCCACTACATACTTGTACAATTTACGATAGGTTATATGGTTAATGAAACTCTCACCCATACCCATACCCATACCCATAGTCACAGCTTTAGTCTTTAACCCCCTCCCCCCCCCCTGACACGTTCCCAATTCGTACCGTCGTATCGTCATACATATTTCTGTTTTAACTAGAATCTCGTGTTGCAGAACGCGCGCTTTGAGTGCATCTCAAGATGAGGTTTTTCTTGTTTTTACCGATTTTAATTAACTGCCAACTGACTGTGCTCTTAAAAGTGCTTTGCTTTCCTTAGTTTATTCAATCGCTTGCTCGTTCGTTTGTTTCTTCCATCAATGTATTATACCATGATGTATGTAGTATGCAAGTATAACTTTGCCTTAGCTCCCCCAACTGTTTGGGGGTCTTCTTTCATTTTTGTCGTCCTTTCTTTTGTCTCTCCAAGTTGTTTTTTCTTTCTCATTTCGATTTTTATTTTCCTTTTTTTTTTTTTACCATATTCTACTTCTTTTTTGTCAAGCACTTTTCATGGCGTAAAATGTCGGAAGTTGTTGTCGTATTGCCGTAATGTGCTGTGCTGTGCTGTGAGCTGTGAGCTATGCTGTGCTGTGAGCTGTGAGTTGTGTTGCTGGTTCTACTATTGGTGGGTGCCACGTTCTGGGGCGTGGGGCGCCTTTGTTTTGTGTTCAGTTCAAAGCGCTTACAAAATGTATACGCCATTTTGCAAATGAGAAAAATGTCGTCAATAGAAAGAGAGTAGCTAAAGAAGGTTTCCAAGTGGCAAGGATATACGTATTTATTGTGTACGAGGACATACGAGTATTTCTCTATGTACATTCAGGGTGGCTGCTTATTACAAGCTGACGACATTTCTTCTTCATTGTTTGTTGTTTTGTTCCCTTTTACCATTTTTTTTTTTTTTTTTTTTTTTTTGTATGGTTTTGTGTTTTGTATTTTTTAATCATGAATACTTTTGCAAAAGTAGATTATATGAGTTGGTTGAGTTGAGATCTTTACATTTTCAAAATATAAAAGTGAAAATGCAAAGCAAATATCAAAACCAAATGCATTAATTACAATTAGAACTGAAATGGAAGTTTTCTTACAAAACAGAAATCAATCAGCAATAATTTGATTCTTCGAATAGAAAGCAAAAAGAATAAACTTATTATGTTTGAAGAAAGTTAAAGCTTTGCTAGTACAAATACTGAATACAAGTTTCAGCATCTTTCTGTTTCCTTTAGCAAGAATATCTAGTGTCTCTCATCAACATGTTAAGTTCACATCCATATCGATGAAAGATGAATCAATCTTATATATAAAAATTAGTGTTTTAAATGTGTTCGTATGTTATGCGTGGCCATACCGTTTATTTGATTGCATTGAAATGTGTTGTGAATGTGTATGGTTGGTTCCCGGTTTGAACATAGGATAGTTTTGATCCCAATATGTGTACCCGTTCCCGAGATCTGGGATATACAAACAACCCATAAGTATACTACAAAAAAATCAACAACACTTTAACACTTTAATTTTCTGTATTAAACTGTATTCTTTGATTCTCAAAAGTTGGCTTTCAACTGAGTTTGGCACGACGGGTTGCTCAAGAGCCTGTTGCCGTCTCAACTATGGTTAATAGTGCGCAGCTACCTCAATAACAGGACCTTCTCAGTGGTTGTAGATGGTGTGGAGGGTTGATTTTTGGGTACAATGGCTGAGAATTACCGCTAGAAGATCCTCATGATTTTATTTTTGCCATGCTTGCAAATGATGCAGTCATCCTCTCCAGAAAATGATGCATTTATGAAGTTACCCTGCAACAATATCTACATAAATTTGTAGTCTGGACAAGTCGATGGAGCATTGGCCTTAACAAAAAGAAACAGGAAGAAACATAGGCACACATGTGACATACGGCTTACGTCAGTATGTTTGTCCGGCAGTCTTTATTGGCAATCAGCTGATGGAGCATCAATTCAATTCAATTCAATTCAATTTTTGCTTTATCCCCTTTAAATTTATACAATTTCACTTAAGCTGGTGATTTGATGTTTTCTTATGTTGAAATTAGTTTTTGCGCGTAATATTTGATCTTGGATCATTTGGACATTCATTTCGAAGTACAACATCCAGGATGTTGAATAATAAAATAATAATCACAAGTTTGTTTTTGGTAGACAGCTTTGATTAGATTACGTAAAGGGTGGGAATCAAATTACACCACGTCACCGCGGCCATTAATAGACCTATTGTGACAACCCTATGGATCATAGTTCCTCCGAAATTCTATTTTTCATGAGGAACTCCATAATTTTCTTGGGAGATAAACCTGATATATTGATTGGTTCCAGGTACTGGAATCCCAAGTATCGGAGTCTTGTCCATATCAGACCCTCACAGTGGCATAGCACTTGCTCTGCTGTTTCCTTCTCTTCATTGCATAGTCTGCAATTGTCGTTATTAGTGATGCCCTATTGCATAGGTGCTTCAACACGCTGCAATGACCTGCTAAGATTCCCGCGACTATACGTATGCCTCTACGTGTTAGTCCCAGTATTTCTCGAGTTCTTTTGCTAAAGCTGGTTGGCATAAACATTTTCGCTACTCTGATATTGTTCGTGTTGACCCAGTATTGGAGCGAATTTATAGTCAGCCATTTTTCGATGTAGGACCTAGTGGAGCTACAAGGCAGCCTACAGAACGGTTCTGGTTAAATGAGAACGTTCTTACGTTTAGACCCTTTCCTGGCGAGTTCATCTGCCTCTTCATTCCCAGGGTACCCGCTATGCCCAGGTATCCAAATGAGATTGATATGGTTATTTAAGGCTGGCTAATGACTTAAGTAGTATTAGACATTCTCAAGTTATCTTCGTTTTGAATTCAAAGGCGTTGAGTGCGTGCAGAGCAGCCTTGTGTTTGAGTGAATAAGTATCTGCTTGTTAGCAGTAGCACACTTTAATTTCTCTCTGATACATAGTTCTATGACATGTATTTCTGCTTGTAAAACTGAGTTCTCTTGGCCCATGCTACAGGATATTCGCTTCCTACGGTTTTCCCCAAATACTCCGGCTCCTACGCCAGTGTCAGTCTTGGAGCCATCCGTGTACCACATGTGAGAGTCACGAGAGGGTTTCGGCCTTACTCGTTCCCAATCTGTCCTGTCCGGAAATGTAACTTTAAAGTTTTTATGAAAGTTAAATTTCATGGGGCAAAGGTCGCTTATGGTAAAGTTGGCTCCGCTCAGGTTAAGCTCATCCCTTAGAGGGAATTTATTGAGATTAGCGGAGTTTGTTTCTTCATACAATAGAATGAGCTTGACCAAGAATAGCATTGCTTCCTTCTTTATAAACAGGTGGATTGGTGGCATATACAATAGTGTCTCAAGGGCAGCTGTTGGGGTTGTCCTCATGGCACTAGTTATACACACACAAACCAGTCTTTTTACTCTACCGATTTTCAACCTTGCAGTACTTCTTTCTAGTTTGGAATACCAGATGGGTGCAGCGTAGGATATGATTGGTCTGATGATGGCCGTGTATAGCCACAGTGACATACGCGGGTTGAGACCTCAGTTTTTACCAAGGAGTCTACGGCTGGTCCACCTTTTATATGGTGGATTGATGATGGATATAGTTTTGTTTACATTGTCTAGGATTTTCCCAACATGCACGTTGAAGCAAAGCTTTGTATCGAGATGAATTCCCAGATATCTAATATCATTCATCCATAGGATTTGTACGTTGTTTAGTTTCAAGTTGTAGCTGAGTAGGTGACTTTCTTTACACTTCCTTGTGAAGTATATTGCTGCTGCTACTTGATCAAAGGTTGCACTCGAGGTGTAAAGCTGGAGCATCATTTGGGATATAAATACCTGATACGCTAGTTTCTTATAAATATTGTTGTTTAGAAGTAAAAAGAATTTATCAAGAGAAGAACAAAAGGATTTAAGATTGTAAACCATTGCAACAGACGAGCATTGGGAAACAATGCTGAACACCGCACTGTCACACATTAATGTGTAATCGTATGAAATGAAACTTGTAACAATTGTATATCGAATCAATTTCTTGAGAATTGTGAGATCTTATCAGAACATCAATATGACCAATTACAGAAAAAGAAATGAAAGAACATAATAAAAATAATATAAAAAAAAAAACAAACAATGTCAATGATGCCAGCACAACTGAATTGCACTGAACTGAAATTGAACTGAATTTAATATCAATTGAACTCAACTCAACTCAAATCAAGTCGATTTGATTCTATTATATGCCAAGAGCATCAAGCGTTCTACTTAATGTTCATTGAATTTACACACGAGCTGGAAACACCATTAATTGCAAATTAGCATCATTAAGCAAACATTATGAAAACGTTACGATGAAAATGAAATAACAAAAACAAAAAAAAAATCGCTAAACAGGACGGATCCTGTACGAGCGAGGACTAATTAATAGCAATTTATATTGTGTTCAAGTATAGTATAGTATTATTCGGACATTTGGCATGTTGGCATGTTGGCAATTAAAAAGAGGGAAAATCGTAAAACAAATCAAAAACGACACCGACACCGATACCGATACTACGTACGTATGTATGTACGGTATACGGTACTACTACCGTATACGTACGTATTTATCAAACATCAGGCCCACGAATCGTTGTTTCATTAAAAATCAAAAGGCATCATTGCATATTACACAGGCACACACTCTAATGACTTTGTAAGTGACTAACTGACTAACTGACTAACTGACAATCTGACTGACTAACTGAGTAAGTGAATGACTGACTATATGAGTCTAGTATTTTAGTAAAGGACATGGGACATGGGTATGGGTATGGTGTCAATTTGGCCACGCTTGGCTTGTCACTACTACTGGCAATTGCCATAATGGCGGCGCACAAACGAACACACTGATCTTATCCTTTGTGTTTTATTATTAATATACTCGTATATTCAAACATACATAGACTTATACGTGTGTGTATATATATACGATTATATACATATATATATATATATATACATTTCCTCCTTGTACAAGGACCTTTTTTTTTTTCATTTTCATTTTTTCCTTTTTTTTTTTTTTTTTTTTTTTTACATCCCTCAAAAGCTAATACTTTTGCCATAAAAAGAACGAAGGACGAGAATACATTTAGCGCGACACAACGCCAACGTGTTATTTACCAAACACTCTGGCGCACATAACACACTTCAAACATACACACACACACACACACACACACTATATATATATATATATATATATAAACACAATCAAATATTGAACATAGAAAGCGCAGAAAGTCGGTCCTTTATAGTAGTACTACGTACGTACTTAGTATTGTATATAATCAAACACAGTTAGACGTACATGAACACTCAACTCTCGTTGCAGATAAAGAACGAGCACCCATTTGTGCTGATTAGGTCTTCTCACACGTACACTCACACTCACTCTCACGGACATACATCTCATGCAGATGCTATACACACACACATACACATAAAGATACAGAGGCAAACAGACAAACACGGGCACATAGGAGCATCATTGGCATCAGCATCAGCATCAGCATCAGCATTGAGCAAGGGCAACAGGAAACATTCAATGAATTGCTACCGGGAGGAAACAAATCTAACGTGGAAAAAAAGGAAAAATTAAAGTAAAAAAAAAAAAAAAACCAACAAAAAGGTCCTTGTATTGCGTTTGATTTGCTTTATTTTTTAACATAGTAGTACAACAAAGTCCTTAGTCCTCACACATAAAATATACTCGTATATAGTCCTTAGCTTCGTCCTCATCGTCCTTGTCATCATCATCAACATCATCATCATCATCAATGGTAAAGTCCTCACTTTGCTTTGCTTTGCTTTGTTTCCCATTGCTCGGAGGCATCTTCTTTATTTTAATAACGATGATGATGATAATAATAATGATAACGATAACGTTAATGATGATTCTGTTGTTGGTGATGAGTGTGTCGAGTTAAGTTCTTGTTGTCATTGTTGTTGGCTTTGTCCTGTTTGGTTGCTCTTGAAATAAGGGATCTTTTTGTGTAAATAGATTACAAACGACAAAACATTTTATGTTCATGTTTTCTTTTTCTTTCATTTTTTTTTTTTTTTTTTATTTTTTTTTATTTTTTGTTTCTTTCTTTGAATTGCATCATTGTATTGTATAGTATATGCACATACTTACATACATAATACTATATGCAATAGAATCATAGACAGGACAATGAAAATATTTGAAAGAAGGTGATGTAATAAAAGCAAGAGAAAAATGTAAATAATTCAAAAGCAATAGAAAGAGCTTAAAATATCAGTTCCAAATAAAAACATTGATTTATTTCTTTACATAATCACTTAACTAAAGGTCCAGACATCATAACAATGATGATGATGATGATGATGATGATGATGATGATGATGATGCTGATGATGTTGATGTTGAGATGATAATTATCTTGAGATTTTGAATGTAAACTTTATAAAGGAAATATTCCATAATCTCTGTAAATTTGAATAAATATAAATACCATAATCCTTTGACAATCAAAATTAATCCAAAATTGATTGTACGAGTATTTTTATTGAAGTAGTTTTGACATTTGATTATCCCCATTAATTAATTAATATAAAATACAATAATTTCAAGCAACTCAATTCTTTCTGTACTTTCACTATAATATCCACTATTACCTTTATTTATCAAGAATGATTTGATTTGGTTTGGTTTGGTTTGGTTTGGTTTTGTTTGGTTTGGTTTTAATTTAAGGACAATGACTGATGTCACAACTTTTTACAAACTTCAATTTCTTCATATGATAAAATCGTAGACTTTGTGTGCCTGTCTGTTTGTTTGTTTGTTTGTTTGTGCATGCATCACATAAAAGTCACTCATTGGATTCAAAATCAAATTACTTGAAAGATAAGAAGCTTTATTGTGATTTACACATAGCAATTATTTCATTAAAATCAATCCACAGAATATGTAAAAATTGGTGGAACACATTATGTATTGTATATAATGCAAATGATAAACGATGCCATTGAATTTCGTTTTTTCCAAAAATGTATCCAAAACTTCTTCGTTACTTTCTTTCCATCTCATCCATTCTTCATTTAAATATTGCAACACTCGCTGTCTAAATGAAATGACTGTGAAGGAGAGTGTTCAGTTCTTTTCATTGAAGTTCTTGCTGAGTTATAGATTCGCATTAAAATTATATCTCCAGTTTTATGGAAGAGTGTAGGACACTCCCACAATCACACAGATACACGTTCATTAATATATCCTGTTCTGGGAATTTTTGAGTTTTATACGAGCGCTCTGTGCTTAAAAAAACTGTTATCTAAGAAAGTAGAATATATGTTTCTCTTATTATTAGTTTGACTGGATGTAGTCAGGTGAGAAAGTATCAGCGAGAAGATTCTGCGTTACCAATCTGGGCAGTTTGGTAATGCTTATGTTTAAACTAGAGGTGTGCAATGATTACAAAAAATGTACATTTTAATTATGTACTTTGATATGCGTAGTACGCTTACTTACTTATTTAAAATGAGTAAAAGTATTACTCGTATTTCGCATCTGCAGTATAAATAGTAATAGTATCCACTTTTTTATGTACTTTTTTGAGGTACACACATTTTTACTTATGGTACATAAATAAAATAAGCAGTACGTTTCGAAAGAGTAAGATTACTACTAGTAATCATTTGCAGTTAGTACATAAAAATGGTGTACATTTATCTCTCACTTACGAATTTTACTATGTACGATGAACGATGGTATATTAAATATGTAGTACATCTTAAGAGTACATATAGTAGTACGCAGTACGGATATAATCATTGCACACCTCTAGTTTAAACCTGGGTCACCAATTCAGGAACTGTTTGGAGTTCAATTTGGTAGTACCTTTGGGTACGAAGTCTGATCAGAAGCTTTGTCTGGTACCACAGGTGATTCTGGAGCCCACGGAACTTGTTCCGTCCTGGCCAGTAGGTACGTCCCCTTATGGGAGTATCGTGGTGGCTGTGGTTATTACACAGATGCGGGTTGAGTACTAACTTGGCGTAGGGTAGCGTTATACAACCGGGTGTTGTGACCCAGTAAGTAGATCTAAGCAGAAATATTACTTATACTCATATTTAGTACTGGAGAATGTCATTACATTTTCCATACATTAAACGCAACTACAAGTACTTAAATAATAAATCGAATTAAGTTTTGTTACACTATAATAAAAATTATCAATATGTTGACTACTTTCTTCGTATTGTAAAAGTAAATATATTTAATAATATTTTTGAATAATTTTAATGATCTTAAGTTTCATTTGTATAATTTGATCAAAGCTACTTGTTGCATTTAGAAGCTTCTAAGCTTTATAATTTTGAGCCTCACACAGATGTTTGATGCTTTGTGCCAGCAGCCCCGGAACTAACCAACCAACCAACCAATCAATCAATCAACTGGAACATCAACTTCTCTAATCTGTTACTCGTATGAATGAAACTAAAAGCAAAAATTTGTTCTGTTGTTTGACTTTAATTTATGTTAACTATTAAACTTAATATGATTGAATGCATGTTAGACTGACTTATTGAGCACCATAAAATTTGAAAAAAATTACAATATATTAATGATTATTTCGAACAAAACTCTCTGTGAATAGATTAGGTTTCTTGTTGTGAAGATTTTCCCTTATTAAATATAAATGAAGTTGTCCCATTTACGCGTTTCAACGTTGTCTGTTTTACGGTATTAACAACTTTGGTTTCTGAATTGTTCACTTCTTGATTAATGGGGACACTGATGGATTTATTTTGATCGTATCCAAACCGACAAGCGGCTGCACCACCGCGTTCCTTTTTTATATAGTTATAATTGGCAATTGCTGATTCCCCGGAAGTATCCCCATTGTGCTCACTGTAAACAACAGGCTCTTGAATATTTTGACGTTGACGCTGTTCGTTAAGCATTGGCTCTTCATATGCCGCTGGCGCCGCTTCTTCAACGGCCACTGGTCCCTCATTTAATGGTTGTAGACGGCGGAACTGACCATCGAACCATCGAATCAAATGCTGAAGAGAAATTTAAAAAAATTATATTAATAACTGTCACAAAATAAATATTTTACAACATTTAGCTGATTATCCAATTGGAAATTTTGTGATAAGTTAGTCAAAGAAGAGAAAAATATAGATGGATGGAGAGGTTATGTGCTGTATAGAGGATGACAATTACAGACGATCCCCAACACGCCTGTGTCAAAAGGGACGCGGCAAGTCTCCGCCGGGGACTGTAACTATAGTGGACATGCGCCCTTTTGGTAGATCAAAAGCAAATTGGTGGTAATCCATGCTGCTAAAATTATTAGAAAGGAAAACTCGAAAATAACAGCCCCTGAATACAAACAACCTAGCGCTAGGGACAGACCCAGATGGTCGCGAATATGGCAATTATGGGAATTGCCACAAAAGTAACAGATTTTTATTCATTTTTTTTTTGAAATACACTTACGTCAGTAATGATTTCCCAAAAAACAATGACAATTCCAACAATTATAGCAAATACGAAAATTTCCCACCCATATGCCAAAAGCGACAGCGAAGCGGGTTCTTCCTCTTGACGTACGTTTATTTGATCGAAAAGCCGTGCTAGATAGCATTTCACTTTTGGTTTCTTGCACATTTTTATGCGATGTCTTGTATTCTTATTTATAATAATAAAAACGAGTTATTTTGTTAATTTTTACCAAAAAAATATATTTTGTTGTAATAGTAAAATTTTTTAGAGCTGTTTACGTTGTGTTTTTAAACTAATATTTAAATATGAATGACTGACTGACTGACTTATTGTTGCCATAGAAATACATGAATTTGATTTATCAACGATTGCTTTGTTTTGATGTTCTATTTTTATTTTTTCTAACTACTACTACTACTACTACTATATTAAAATGCTTTATTAGCTTAAGGTGTCCTCCAAATTTAAAGGTTTGTTACAAAATGTAACCATATCTGAGGTACTCAGTCATCCATATTCATGTAAGTGTATGTTGATTATCAACCCTGCTGTATGCTTGGTGGCAATAGTCCCCGTTTTGATAGTATTTCACAAGTTTCTTTTCCTATTATCTGGTGACTTGTGAATTCAGGAGTTGTTGATTATGCAAAGGCGAATCAGTAAGAGCTCGTTTCCATAGTAAGTCAGAAGTCCATTTTCGCATTACTGGTGGGTAGTGAATTCACCAGATAAAAATAATGCAGAGGCGAACCAGCATGTGGTGGTAACAACTATTTACCGACTGGTGATGGCAATTGATAACTTCCAATGACAATGTCATGTCAAATTCACCAGTTGAATACATATACATATATGTAAAAGGGACTAATCACGAGACAATTTTGGACCAGTGATTCATACTTCAGGGAAGTTTGTTTCTGATTTCCAAGAGTTTTTTTTTTTTTTTTTTTTTGGTTTTTCTATTTAAATTTCTTAAAATATTTTATAGAATTTATGATGATTCTCAGCTGGAACTTCAATTATAACGAACTTAAATACAATATATGATGATGATGATGAACCGTCATAAAATCTATGGACATTTTAAAGAAAACAATCTGTAAGTTAGGAGGCTTTGAAAAAATTGTTATTTTTTTTTTTTTTTTAATTAATTCTAATTTATTTGCAATCTGTCAGTCAGTGAAAATAGAAGGTGAATTTGAATAAAATAAAAATTTCATGATATTAATTTAAATTTATCGGTCGGTCACTTGACCGGGATGCCTTTTCAGGCGACGTGCATGTTGTCTGTGATATTGTCCAGCAGATTGATTGTCAATAGATTTCCATGGTCCCCCGTTGGAATCTTCAAGTTATGGTGGATGACCGAGTCTCAGACGTACCACGGCGCAACGGTAAATCTTTGTAGCAGTTTGGATTGGAAGCTCTAAGAAGAATTTTCAGATTTGAGTTTGCAGCACTGCCCCAAGTTGTATACCTGTTGGAGACCTTCAACCAGCTTCAGTTTGATCATTAACAGTAACTGCTTCTTTCGGAGATTCACAGGATCGAATTTGGGTGTATGGGGGCGCGAGGCAATGAAGAAAGTAGAGGCCCTTTATTTTTATGATAAGCAAAAAATAAATTAAAGAAAATGAAGGTTTGTGGTGGCTATCAAAGTGATAAATAAATAGAAAATTTAAGGTTTGTAGAGGCCGTAAATCCAACCCTGGAGATTGAGCTTAGTATGTGCATAAGTGTATTTTAATAGTAAATAGTTTTATCATAAATCTTTAAGATCTGTGCGATCCGCAATCGGTAACTATTGATAGACCATCGGATGAACACTGGGCATATTCAAATCCCTCCGATCTATAGTTCTAGATATTGCATACGTTAAATAGATGATACGCTTAGCTCTCTAATATAAAATGTATTAAACAATTTTCAAATAAAACGATTATATTTTGATGATTTCTTTTTCTTTCTAAAAGAACTTTGATTTTATTACAACAAATAGGTGGTTTTTATGATATTCTATCATATCTTCATATGTGGGGAATCGATCGATGCCAATGTGATTCAATCCCATTGGCACTTGTAAATCGAATCGAAGAACTGCAATTTTAATATTTGTTTTATCAGCATAAGTCAATAAAAAGTCTCTAGATTGATAAGATTAGCAATACTTGGAGACTAAAAACATTAGAGTCAATCGATTGTTTTTCGTCATTTTCAAATAAATTGTTTGATATATTTGATGCATGAAAGTGATAAGTGATTCCTATTTCCAATTATACGACAACCATAATTCAGATTTAAAAGAAATTGTACATAATCATCATCATAATCATCATTGTTTAAAACTTTGACTTTTAAGAATGTAAATGTAATTAAATTGTAATAGTTAGTACTTGGTTGTTTTGACAGATTGATTGGCATGACTGGGTGAAATATGGCTGAAAATTCAATGAATGATGAGGAAAAGCTATCACAAACAGCTTAATAAGACTCAAATCATAGAAAACCCACTCGTCAGTCACAGTGTCAGTTTGTATTTTGCTTTTCGATAGCATCAGCATCAACAGCATCAGCTTTTCTTGTATCTCAAAAAGTGGGGTGCAAACATATCAATTTTATGGAGTATAGTAAATACTAAAAGATCCTAGTATTTGTTGTTTGTCTGTCTGTCTGTCTGTCTATCTGTCTGACTGACTGTTTGTGTTTGTGTCCTTTTTGTAAGGATTTCGTTTGTGCTTCATCAGGCAGAAAGTTAAGAGTGAAGAATCGAATGAGGAAGCAAGCAAGCGAGCGAGCGAGTGTCTGTTTTACATTTGCACCCGGATCGATTTCTTTTATTATGAACATCATCAACAACAACAACAACTCATTACCATCATCATACTTACTACTTGTTGTCCTTGAAGACATGAACATCATCATTGTCATAATCATCATCATCATCATCATCATCGCCATCATCATTATCAGTTATAGTGAATGCAATCCGTATGATTGACGAATGTTTTCATTATTTTTCCACTTGGCTCGATTTCTTGTCTGTTTGAATTCCTGTTGACGGCATTGACGGTGTTGACGATGTTGTTGATGCGCATTCAATTGTTAGGAATGGGGTGGTAGATAGGTAGATAGGATGCCATACAAGGGTAGTTCAACCCCAATAATAACATAAATCGACAACATCATCAGCATAAGCATGAGCATCGTCATAGTCATCAAAAAGCAAGCAATTGTACCCGGATAACTTCCACCACCAACACCCATAACCGATATCACCATCACCATCACCGTCATCATCATCATCATCATCATCATCCGAGAAACAACACCAATAGCAGCGCAACGGCATCAATTTCACTTATAAGCCGAAATCCTTTAGTCTTATATATACACACAGCCACCATTATATATATGTATGTACATGTATATCTACTAAGTATATATAATATGTTAGTATGTATATACTTCCGTATACTTATGTTATGGATACGATAACTTAATCCTTACAAAACTCTCGCTTGGGAATTGCCATTGTGCGTGCCACTCTATGAAATCCTGTGGAAATCGTGGCGGTAAGCTAAAACATCCTGTCATGATTTTAACTTCAGTCCAAGGACGCAGCATAATGGCAGTAACAAGGACTACCTCAGCAATGGATATGGTGATGACGACGACAACGACAACGACAATGATGATGGCACATGTCAGCATTTGATTAAAAACGCTCAGAAACTTAATTTTTTTTTTTCTTCCTGTCCCAAGTGTAACTCAACCCACAACATTTCATAAACATTGTCCTGACCATTATCATCATCATCATCATCATCATCATTGTAATCACCATCACCACCACCACCACCACCATCACCATCGCCATCGCCATCGCCATCATCATTTACTTGAGTTTAAATGCTGGGCTTTGTAGTCGTGAAGTCGACATAATATGCCACGCGCTCAACTAAATTAATTAAAGCGCCTTCCTTCATTTGATGGCGTCGCGTCGAGTGACTTGGCTTTGGGTTTCAAGTGGGTATTGATATGGTTTTTATCATAAGTTAGAGGGTGGTAATACGATGGTGTCAATGTCAGCCATTTTGTCTTCTTGTGCTTTACGTTATATTGCAAATACGTATATGTAAATACGTGTACGTTACGTATACTTACACGTATTCAAGAAAGGAACTTCTAAAGAAAACTTACTCATAAATTATTTACATACTTAGGTGATGAGATGCTGTTGATGCTGTTGATGCTGTTGATGATGCTGATGATGCCGATGACGATGCTGATAATGATGATGATGACGATGCTTCAATGATATAATAATTTATGATTTGAATTAATGGTATGGGCAAAATAATTGATTTTAATAAGTAAATATTTTATGGGTGGATGGATGCTATTGGAAGAGAGTGTTTTTGAAAAGGGTTACCTCCCATACCAAATACCAAATACCAAATACAATACTTTCTAATAATGACAAACAAATAAGGGTTGCATTTGATGAATGCATGTGTGCAATTTTCAATTATTTGTTGATGAGAATTCAAGTGAAACCTTTTAAAAGTTTATTATTTGTACTTATTTTGTTCTGTGCGTTGTATACAATAAAACCAGATGTGTTTTTATTTTATTGAATCAATACAAAAGAATTAAAAAAATACCAATTTATGTAAGTTTAATCTATTAATTTATTGACAAACCTCCTTCCTCTATTTATCTACAATAATAATAATATTCTTACCAATATTGCCTAAATTCCATGATTTTATTCCAACTCTCATATATAAATTCAAAGTAGGCCTTATTAATTTCCAAAAATATTCATCTATGACATCTAAATTTTGTATTCATTCATTTTTAATCTAACAATTCACAAAATTGTTTTCAATCTCAACAATTTAAAAAAAAAATACAAAATATTTGTACTTTTGTATTTTCCTACTTAGAAGCATCAGAGGCAATTGATTGGTAAGTAACGTATAACGTAATTTAATTCACACTACTACTAAGTATAATCCAAATAGATGATAATCTAGATTGCATATTGCATACAATATTCTATTTAATTTTGTTTCTGTGAAAATTCATATTAGGAAGGCAGAGCTTCCCATAAAAATAATACTATTACAACTATAAAAGTCCCATGGATGGTTTCATTTCACTTAATAGTTCTGGGAAAACATTGGTCCAAACCATGGCCCGCGGGCCGCATGCGGTTCCAAAACGAGCTCGAAGTGTTAGCAGAGAAGAAGCAGAAATTTCTTTCTTTGGCCCACAGTACAAAGACTTGTTTTTTCATCGCCATTTTTTCTCTTTCACCTCACTGCGAATTCTACCAATGTGGCTTTTGGTACACAAAAAGGATGGGCAGCCCTGCTGTAGAAGATAGATTGCTTGCAATTATCCATTGGTGGTAATTACAATAAGTGACTAGTAGATCAAACACGCGATGTAAGAAAGTAATGAGTCTTGGGCTTTGTCAGTGTTACGCCTATGAATAAAGTATAGTCAAGTTACTCTAAAAGAGCTTTCTCCATTACTAAACCAGTCAAAAGAAGACTAACTTTGGCTATGCCGAAATTGTAGTACTCTTCACGCCCCTCCTAGTGGTCTGAGGGTCTTGAAATTTACATGGTAGGTGGATATGGGTCAGACACTGTGGTGTCAAAAAAAAAAAAAGATTTTGTAATAAGAACATGAATTTGGATCTGGGTTTGTATGGGGGCTGATCCGACAACACCCCCCTCCCCCCCCTCTACTGGTCCCATTCGACTGATTCCGACCAATGCACTGCGTATGGTGAAAAGAAAGCTCCATTCAACTCTCTAGTCTGTATACTCGTACTTACAGACAGACGTACAGACGGACATGGCCAGATCAACTGATCAAGAATATATATACTTTTTGGAGTCTCCGATGTCTCCTACTGTGTATTACAAATTTCATGACAAACTTATAATATTCTTCACTACATGAAGAGTATACAAATGACATAGAGAATAGTATCAGATAATTTCCAAACTAAATTCGCTCATTGTTTCCATTTTAATTTCATTAATTCCGACTTAGCTTAATTTCAATTCTTGCCTTGGGCCTTGGACAGAAGATCTACTAAGTAGGCCTTGTTAGTTATCGAAATTATAATATGACATTTCATATTATTTCATTCATTTCAAATCCAATAAATTGAATATTTCTTTTAACAATTTAGAAGAAAAAAAAACACAATATTTTTTTCTTTTGTACTATATTACATCTCAGCATTGAGTCAGTGGGTGGTGATTGGTGATTGGTAAGTTGAAATAATGTATTCCAAATTAGAAAGACACATTTACTATATATTATGATAGTTTTGGTTAGTATTGTATAAAAACTTCGAAGCATAAACGGTTAATATGTGACTCGCTGACACCTTCTTAAACAATATGTATGATGTAGTTGAAGATTCTAACAAAAATATTCATTTATATTCCTACAGACTATTGCTCCTATATTCCAACATGCCGAACTTTGATCGTTCTCGCCCCGAAAACAAATCAGAGAAGGGAGAAGAACCCCAACCCCATCTTGATATTAAAATGCTTGAGAATCAAATTAAGGAATTGAGTACTTTGAAATCATCGAATGCACAAAATAATATACCAGAGAATTCTCTCAAAGTAAAGCACAAAATCGGAGAAGCTCCCGTTCCTAATTCTGTACAAATGAAAAGAGCTCCCAAGCCAAATAATTTCTTAGAGCAATTGCAAAAAGACATGGATAATTGGGAATATTCTGTTAATGGAAAGGAGACACAAAGTGACATGAAATCAGGAATATTTTTAAATAAGCCTCGTAAGAACAACATCGATAATTATGATGACGATGATGTTGGCAAATTGTATTACTTTAAGCAAATGGTGCCATATGATAAACCAACACGACAGCCTCTAAGCGATTTGCTAAAGGATATGCTTATGCAAGCTACCAAACAAACTGGCATTACTGCCCCCAATATGATACGGAAGGTCCCTTACCCTCAAAAAATCAGTATGTTTGGAATGGCTAAAGACAGTATGGTAAAGTATATAAATATGAAATTTGGAATGGACACTGAGATATGGAAAACTAAGTTAACTGGAAATTTCTCCCAATTTGGCTTTAAATTAAACAGTCGTTCGCTAATACAATTCATGAACAGCAAATTTGGGAAAATTATTTTAAAATTTATGCGTAAATAAGAATGACATTACTACTACACATCATACACTACACTAAACCATTTTTGTTATCTAAATTTCTAAACGTTATATAATATTCTAAATTTTCGAAATTTTCTAAAAATTCTAAATTTTCTAAACTCCTTAATTTCGTTCGATTTGCACATTCATTTTATGTTCGTTTGAATAAATGTTTCTTTGGTTTATATTTTGTCAAAATTAATTAAAATTTGTTTTCTTTGGGATAAGAATCAGTTGATGATGACATTACCAGCACATGGATGGTGTACATGGTTAGACAATATTAAAATTGAATATTATTAGAGATTTAAAAAAAAAAAAAAAATAATGTTGTTTGCCTTGAATGATCAAAGAAAAGAGCTTTCTCTTTGTATTATTTCTTTCCTCTTTTGGTTTTCTGTTAGTAATTTATATTAATTTATTATAAAATATTATTGATTTGTAATTATGTATGTATGTATGTATGTATGTATGTAAGCTTTACATACAAGATTTGATCATTTGAGATTTGATTTCAACCGATTCTATAAGTCAATTTTGATGTTACATATTGCTATATGTTACAGGAAGCTTACTAAAATACACCAGTGAAAACCACATTCAAATTGGTTAAGCCGTTTATAAGATTAGCGTGCACAGACACCAACTGAAAACTGCATTCAAATTTGTTAAGCAATTTCTTGTATGAGCATACACAGACTAAAAGACGTTTATACTCGTAGTACGATTTTATATATGCTACATACTTGGTATACTCATATAAATATTTCTAATAAATCTTTACCATCATTTTATTTACCATCCATCCATCACCATACTAAGTACTATGATGAGAAGTTTAAATAGTTTTGCGAGACCAACTACTACTCATCATTAATCAGATTAAGAGTAGTACTCAACACAAATATTGTACAATAGTAGTATGAAAGTACAATACTGAATAAACTAAGTGGACTACAATAAAGTAAAGTTGACTAGTCATAGTACTACAATATAATAATATTGTTATAACAATGCATACTCTTATTATCGGAATGGTAATTGCATGTATAGAAAGAGAAAGATAGAGAGAGTGAGAGGGGAGGGGGGAGATAGGGAGAGTATGAAGAGCGAGTGCACTTAGATAAACTTATGACCGCACTGTTTCTCATTGACTTTTTTTTTTTTTTGCTAAGTATTGTATATAGAAGTAAGTAGTAGGTACTCATACAATTTATAATTTTAATTATTGTCGCCAAGGCTTGAGGAGTCCAAATGATGGCAACAGAGGAAAACTTCTCCAAGCCAATTACTAGATCTGAAAGCACTTCTAGCCATGCTTGATTGAAAGTTTTATTATTTTTTTTATTTTAGTATTGTAAAGAAGAAAATTTAGTTGTCGACGGCGCCACTTGAACTTTTTATTTCAATGAGTGAGTTATTGAGTGAATTACAATATTGAATAACTGAATGAGTTATTGTGGAACTGAGTTGGGTGGTGGCACTTAAGGTCGGTCAACACAATTTGAGTAAAGAGCCAGCAGTAGTCACCTGATGATGATGATGATGATGATAACGACAACAACCAATACGACGATATTTGGACTTTACTCAACTAGTGGATAGTGATGCTGGTAAAATATTTAATTTTTGGTTTTTTTTTTCTCTTTTTTATTCTCTTTATAAGCAATTATTTTGCTTTTTCAGCAATTCATAATCGAGTTTGGACTCCTACCACTGCCATTTGCAAATGGTCGCCTCGCCATGCATGCGCCCAAACAGCATCCATCCCCCGCATACCGATTGTTGGATGTCGGGATATCATTTCATTTATGCAAATTTTTCAAACTAATTGGTGCTGTTGACATTTTTTAACTCGACTCATTTTATTCCGAAGCACTTTATACCCAATTACTTTTTGGCATATTTTTTTCTTCTTTTTTTTTTTTTTTGATGCACAAATCTCATTTTTCATCCATTTTTTTTTTTTTTTATTTTTTGACTGCTTCTACTTGAAAAAATTAAAAAATAAATTCGTAAATGAAATTAGTGAATGTTGGCTTGGGAGGCAGGCAGTCAGTCATTTATTTTATTTCACTGCTCCCTCAGACTCAAGAATTTATTTATTTTATTTAACATTAATAATGCTGAATACTGAATAGAAAGGGAGTTATTGGCTTCAAAATTTAATTACTGAAAGATAAGAAGCTTCATTGTGAGTAATATATAGTATAGCGTTTATTTCATCAAAATCTACCAAAAAAAATCGGTCTAAATTGTCATAGTTCTCAAATCGTGTATAGACACATACAAATATCATATCATGTAAAAATGTCATATAAATATGTCAGAGAAATATGACATATAAATATGTCATATAAATATGTCATATAAATATGTCATAGAAATATGTCATATAAATATGACATATAAATATGTCATAGAATTATGTCATAGAAATATGTCATATAAATATGTCATAAGAATATGTCATATAAATATGTCATAGAATTATGTTATAAAAATATGTCATATAATAATTTCAAATGACTGACTCATTGGCTGACATCATAGAGTCGCGGCACAGTGGTCGCTGTCATAGGCCAAAAATAAAAAATGAAAGTCCAAAGTTTGGTCCCAAATAGGTTATTAGACTAAGACTAAGCTTTTCAAAATTATATTTCTGTTTAATTTTTATCGTACTCTTAAAGAATTGCTTCTAAAGGAAACGAATGTAATTAGTTAAATCTTGCAATATGAGCAGCTTAAAATTTTTTTTAAAAATATAAAAAAATTCTTAATTGCAATTATGCAAAATGAATATTGAGAATAAAAGTATTAACTTCATTTGTAAATAATTTAAATGTTCTTAACCTATTGTGTATAAATTTTAATGTTTTAAAAGTACCTTTGTTAGTATTCATTGGTCCATATAATGTTTCAAATGTGATCCCAACTGAAGGTAATAATGACATTTATTTCATTATATTAATCAATTATTTGAAATTTCCAAACTGTTAATTTTTAGCTACCATAAACAGCCACACATTATGTTATCTCCCACAGATTCAATTGGTCTTGTTGGTTTTCGTATCGTTTTCTGCTGTGCAACTATGAATTTTTATGCGATGTTGTTGATTTGTTTATTTTGTGTTGTGTTGCTGTTATGTATTAGAAGTGGAACTTACTACTGAGTACTTTTAATACTTTAATATGCTTTTAATATTTTTACTTTCCTAATTTCATTTGTTTATAAGTACTACATTGTTTTTGTGTTAGGAACAATTTGTTAATATTTTCAATATTTGGTGCGCAGAAAGTAGAAACAAATCTTGAAAAATCTAGAAAAATACATATGTGATATCCTGAAAAATGATATTGAAAATAAGTGAACAATGCATAAACTACATTTGAGAAAATTAGTAATTTTGCAAACCTATACTGATTGGCTTGATTGATTGTTTTAAACTCTTCTTTACAAGAATAAATTAATGTGGAAAATTGTCGGAAATATGCTCTGGAAACTGCTAAGGGCCTGTCAAAGAAATATTCATGGAACTACATACGAGTACCACCCGCAGTTCACAAAATCTTAATTCACGCTACAGACATGCACTGGTGGCGATTGGAGGCTGCTAAGTCTGAGGTGGCTGCTGTGTCCAGGAACATAGATATAAAAAAGTTTCGACTTCATCAAACGCATAAAAATTGGCGCATTGCAACGAATACGGAATTCTTTAATCGGTTACTTTTAAATTTTGACCCTTTATAACAAGAGAGCGAAAACTTTTTTGAATTTTTTTTTTTTGTTATTGAAAATGGGTGGTGGATGTAGAGGTGTCGAACCACGCCCATTTTAATATTTAATAATTCTTGCCATAAATTTAAACAACAAATTGTGTTTTTTAAAGAATTGTTCCTATTGAATGTGGGTGGTGAGTGTAGGGTGGGGTTGGTTTAGGGGGTCGAACCACCACCATTTTTTCATTGAATAATCCTCTTATTCATAGAAAGACGTAGCCAAAGTTTCAGATGAAGCACAATAATTGATAGCACAACTTTTCCAATAGTTAATACATACATATGCTTGCAAAATTAAAGGACTCAGTTTTGGTATCTCTACAATATTTGTCCCCAAGAAGTCATGCGATTCTAGTCCTAATCTTTTTATTAAGTTGCTGAATTTTTTTTTTTGTTTTTTTTTTTGTTTTTTTGTTCTTGATTGGTTGCAATTGATATGTTTTGTCTGCCAGTTTGGTATTTTATTAAGGAGTCGGTGAACGAATAAACTTATTATTCAGAAAGAGTTTCCAATGAGAAAGGAAATATCAATAACCAAAACTTCTAATGTACACTTACAGTATACAAATTATATAGTGTAGTATATACTTGAATTATTGTTAAAATCCTGAAATAATGTAAGTACACACACTCACAATGTTCTTAACTTGATGTAAAGAACTTAGATTTGGCTGGCCTCTTTTCAACCAAAAATTGCATAATAAACCAGCCAACGTTGATAATGATGATGATGATGACTATGATGTCAATTGACCATATCGTCGTCGTCGTCGTCTACCTCTTAAGGAGTTCAATGAGAACTGAATTGAGTTGAATTGTTAGGAAGAGGCTCAGGCTCAATATGTTATTGAAAATACTTAGTGTATCAATCTGAATATGAAACATGTTTTGGCAGCAACAAACGAAAAATAACCAAAGGATCATAATAACTTCGATGGATGTGGATGATGTACTAGATGAAGATGATGATGAAATTGAGAAGGAAGAGAAGAATTGGAATATGCAACAAAAATGCAACATTGTAAGTATTTATTATTGTGATTTGTGATTTAAGAAATAATATTAAGAATAACAAGAACTTTTGACTTGAAGTCAAAAGTGCTGACAGTGACAGTTTATTTTATTGGCAAATCAAATCAAATCAAATATGAGCGACGCCAATGATGATACTAATGATGATGATGATGATGACAACACTGCTGACTTGGCGTCTCATTCAGAGATCTCTCTCTCTCTCTCTCTCTCTCTCTTTCTCTCTTAATAATCTTTCTTTTGGTAATAGTATAAAATGTTGTTAGCAACATCACCAATAGCCTAGTTATCATCATAATCATCATCATCATCACCATTAGCATCGTCAACAACCAACATCATCATTCAAAGCCATTGTGTAAATATAACTGACTGACTTCTTATACTATAGCAACGGCAACGTCATTGACAACAACAAGAAGAACAGCAACAAAATCAGAGAAAAACAGTTGATAGAAAAGATGGAAGAAAATATACAGAAAAAAACTGCGCAATGCGCAAAATACAAAATCATAAAACCATCTCAATTTCAGAATGGGGAATCAGGAGTAGTGTGGTGTTGTGTTGAGTTGAATTGTGTTGTGTTGTGTTGTGTTGTGTTGTGTTGTATTGGGCGGACTGAATCAACTTGTTGTTCTTGTTAGCGAGTAGCGAGACTTTTGTTTGGCATGAGCGTAAGCCATAAGTTAAAGGTATTCAAGCTGCAAAAATTCATGCGCTGGCACTCGTTGCCATCATCATCATCATCATCATTATCATCATCGTCAACATTGCCGTTGTATTTGTAGTTCTCATTTTTGTACTCATCGCCATCCTCATCTTTATCGTCGTCGTTGTCGTCGTTGTCGTCATTAATATTGTCGTTGTGGTCTTTGTTGTAGTTACAGTTGGCGTGCTTAAGTGCTCCTTCTTATAGCCCAGCCCAAACCAGCATAGCCCAACTTAACTCAACTCAACCCAAAGAAATATCTGGTTAGGCTTCTAGAACGAATAGATTCACCTTACATAAAAAGGGAAGCAGTAGAAATGTTTGACTTCTTAAAGGATCATCAAATGAAAGAATTTTTGAACAAAATTTATTAAATGTAATATACTAAGTATAGTTTATAGTTTATAGTATTAGATTAGTATATGATTGACTAAATCATAATATAAATACAGAAACACTTATTTTGTCATCTATTTTATGCCTAAACTATCTAATCGATTTTGATAAAAAGGGATACCATTTGATAGATATTCA
The DNA here is from genome assembly GCA_035041805.1 of Amiota mariae. Taxonomy (NCBI): domain Eukaryota; kingdom Metazoa; phylum Arthropoda; class Insecta; order Diptera; family Drosophilidae; genus Amiota; species Amiota mariae. Next base: position 55,138 of record JAWNKV010000825.1, read on the forward strand.
TTTGTAGATGTGCACAATATGTTTTTTATTCTTCTGGCAGGGTGGTCGAATTTTGGCCATTGGACGATCCTTATAAGAATAAATGGGCTATGAGAACCAGCTGACTAAGGTCAAATTGTTTTAGAAATGGAACTATGAGTTTTGAGTTTTATGAATATTGTAGAATGTCTCAAGTGGGCGCTCACGAAAAGGTAAATTGCTTAAGTAATCAACCATTGAAATGGAAATTTCAAAGTTTAATGGACCTGAATATATGAATATACAATACTAGACATTGTCCTGCCTCTCCTTCTCAATATCATTAATGGAATGCCTGAATGCCTTACTTAGTTATACATCTCAGTCTTTTCGATTTTTCAACTGTTTCTTTGAATTTTTCTTCTTCTAATCCTTTCTCTTTGATCACTCGGTCCATTGATGAAAACCATATGAAAATCCGTTCGATAGTTTTTGAGTTCCTTGCATTCAGACATACAGATGCGGAGGGCGACTTGTAAGGATATGTAAGGATATAAAAGATAATAACAAATAAGATGATGTTAACACATCTTTCTTCTATTCGACACACAATACTCAACAGTCATTATCATCTACGCTTTTTCATAATTTCTTTACAATGTGATGCAAGTTGGAAATTCCCTGATTTGTTGTTTACTTCACTGGTTTTGCTTTTGCTTTTGCTTTTGCTTTTGATTCTATACTATACTACATACTTAGTAGTGTAGTACGAGTAGTATGATATGCTCTGAAGTCAACTTGGGTGGTATTGGTAATGGTGCCAGAGTAGGCAACATTGAGCGTGTTGGATTAAATACATGTTTATACATAGATGTCTGTGTGTTTGCATGTATATGTGTGCATTTGCGATTTGTTGATGTGAAATGTCGCCATTTTATGTGATTTTCAGCTTAAGTAAGCGAGTGAGCGTGAGATTGAGTGCTAAGCAGGATTTGAAACTGAATCAGCATCATCATCATCATCATCATCATCATCATTGCAATGTTGTCGTCATTATCAACTCAGCATTTGCATCTCTAAATAGGAGTGAGTATTCATGGTGATACTTAACGCGTTCCATAATTTCCATAAATAACAAATGGATTAATTTCTGCAGATTCCGTCTACTAACAACCACCGTTAACGTTGTCGTTATCGTTGTCGTTGTCTTTGTCGTCGTCGTCATCATTATGAGTTTCACGAAATACATCATATTACTCGTACAATCGTAAAACATTTTCCCTGTAATTAAAAAGAAATAAACCAAAAAGGGTGTCGTCTAAAACTAGGAGGTCGCTAGCTCACCACTCCTTAAACTCCTCACACAAGTACATAGTAACGTAATACAAGTCAAGTTATTCAGTCAAGTATCTTTGCTGGTTGTTGAGTTGTTATTGCCTTTGTTAAGTTGCAGGTTGCAGGTTGCAGATTGCACTTCATCAGCAACTTGCGTCACTTCAACACAGTCGTTGCTGCTGCTACTGCTGCTGCTACTGCTGATGATGATGATGATGATGCCAACGACAAACGACACAATATCATTTCTCGAATTTTAGTCCTTAACAAAAGTCGACTTAGTCAGGCAGCGTTCCGATTTTATCATATATTTTGTCGTCTACGCTTCTCATAACCAACCACCCACTCACTCCCTTTGATCTCTTAAATGGCATCTGTTTGCTCATTGGTTTGTTTATTTTCTCATTCGCCTACACCATAATCGAAATGTCAACAGATCTACCAACAAATAGGCAGACATATGCCTATGTGTACATACAACATACCTAGGTACGTAACATGAATGTAGTGATGGTGGTGGTGGTGGTGGTGGTGATGATGACGATGATGATAATGATGATGATATCTAACATTGCTAAGTAGTATTATTTCAATTCCATACAAATGTTTGCAAATATTATTGTAAGTATTTCTTCCTGGTGATTCCTTTATCATCCATCATTCATTCATTCATTTATTCATAGTAGTGATTTGTTAAATGCACTTTAAATCAAAAGATTTTCTATGGCAAAAAAAGTTCCTCAGACTTAGACAAACTACTTGATAATTAATCAGTCCAATCATCATGCATGTCAAGCCAATGTCATTGTTTTATTTTTATAGAACAATGAACATGTTTAAAATATCCAATAAATTTTACTCAAATAAATTTTCAAGTTAATTTCAAGATCAAAGATCAAGGTCCCTTTTCTAGAATTGCCATAAGTAAAACATTTCTAGAAGTAAATTGTCATTGTCTTATATTTTTTCTATCAGTGTACACATACAATTTTATTCAAGAAAATTTACAGACAAAATAAAATATAAACATAGTGAAACATAAACGTCCATACATAAGTATATACGTGTACATATATATTTTTTATGTAAAATGCATCTGTTATATTGCATTGCGCATAAACTTGGATTTAACAACGCAGAAATTCCAGAAAAGCAAACTTATGAAATTGTTCTGTTGCTAATAAACATAGCAATAATAGTTTTTGCGTTTATATATATATACTATAAGGATATTGAACTCAAAACCCAGGTAAGCTCTCCATACTATTCTACGGCCGTACTTTCGTGTACTTCATATGTCAGTGAGTTTGTTTTTGCCCATCCGGATTTTTCCAGAACTTTGCAGTATTTTCTATTAGAAGCAGTTGTTTTTCTAGTTAATGTTTTGAGATAATTCCTAAACCAAGTTACTTTGATCATTCCAAAAGAGCAGAAGGAGACATCGGAGATCCCATAAAGTATTTATATTCTTGATCAGCGCAACGAGACGACTTAACTTAGCCATGTCCATTTATATATAATGAAACTAGTTTTCTAGATAGCTGAAAATTTGTACGAAGCTTTCTTTTCATCATATGCAATACATTTGTCAAAATCCGACGAATCGGATACTAAGTATAAGTGCCTGACCCATATTCACCAACTATTTAAATTTGAAGACCCTTGGACTACATGAATGTAGAACAATATTCAGAAGATACAAAAGTTGCGTGAAGATTATTACAACTTTGGCATAGTCAAAATTAATCTTCTATTCACTAGTTCAATTCTTATCACGACTATTTTGAACAGTTACGAGTAAATCTAACTAACTCATCATCATCATTTGGCGCTACAGCTCTTTATGAGCTTTGGCCTCATGAACAATATGCCTCCATGTTACTCGATCTTTTGCCGCCCTTTTCCTATTTTCCAGTTGCAGTTTCTTTAGGTCTTCGTTTAGTTCGTCCATCCATCTTGATCTTGGTCTTCCCCTTGCTTTGTCGGTAAATGACTTCGCATCTAGAATTTTTCTTTGCGCTCTTGATTCGTCCATTCTTGTCACATGGCCTAGCCACCTTATGCGTTGCGCTTTGATAAATCGCATCACGTTTTCACCTTGGATTAGATGTTCAAGTTCGTCGATTTTGTAAGCTCATCTGCAATCTCATTCATTTTTCCGGCTTGTAGCATAGTTCTGATGTTCCAAGAGCCAAGATTCCAATCAATATTCCTTTTTCCGTTCCTATGGCTGTCAACATTTTCAAGTTCCTTCCGAGGTTTCTTTTCATCTTTCATAACAGTTATTTTTCGACGAGTGGGTGTCGCCCCAACGTCATCTAGACTGATTTTTCATACAGCCTCGGATAGTCCGTTATACCCCAGATTTTGGGTCGCCTTTTTCTCTTTTCGAGTTTTGGCTGTTAGGGTTATACCACCCGCACTCGGACGTCAGAGCCTCTTTTGTTATTGACAGGATGCACCGACGTGTAGGTGAGGTTAACAGTTGAATAGGATAGGCTATATAATCGCGTCACTATTCCGTTAACATCCCAAAACTAACTAACTCAGCCATGCTATTATCGGATAAGCAACAAGGATTATTTGATGGCGTTAGATGTTTCAAAAAGTTGTCTACATTGTCTATTGTTCTCTACTAAAATATCCGTATATCGATCTACTAATAAAAATATGTATATATAATAGTAAATTTCCGAAAATCTTTTCTTTTTTTTTTCAGTTACTGCTGGCCAAATCTCAGGTGCACGAAAATGTTCTAGAAGCCGTTGAGGCGAAAATTGACTTATTTAATTTTGTGGATAAAGAAAATGAGGAAGAGCGCATGGAGATGCCAAGTGTGGTGGCAATAATCGAGTGCGCTCTTTGCCAAGAAAGCCTAAAACCGAAAGATGGGAAGTACTCATTTTGTGAGTCACATCGATGTAAAGTGTGCCCCATTTTTCGAATACTTCTCAAAGAGAGAATTCAGATGGCACGCCAGATCCTCCAATCAACTATGATAAGTGTAAATCAAAAATGTCAGCAAAATCGTTTTGATGAAAATACCCATAAATAAATTCAAGTCGATATTACATATAACTGGGCTCATCAATGTTTAATAATTTAAATCAATTAAGCCACAATTGACCACAATTAAAGTTCATTTTCTTAAGATGATTTTCTTTCACATTTTCTCTCTAAAAAATTTATCAAAATTGTTGATGTTGATTCTAAGAAACAAATATTCTATCATTCAAGATGATACAATATTTCAATGGTAATTTAAGAGAGGGACAGAGAGAGAGAGATAAAGAGAGAAAGACAATCATGGTTTCATATTTGACACTTTTGGCGATTAAACAAAATTTTAAACGCTTTTTGTTTCATGTTAAGAAATCAAAATTCGATTTACAATCAATTCAAAATTATAAATCAAAACTATTGTAAATCGTATTTTGTATGGCCAAAGTGAAACTTAGTTCAGATTTACTATTAAGTTTCGCATGTGCATAAGTGCAAGTAATTCAAAATTTATAACACCAACTAAGTATCCTTTTATGCGTCAAAAACGAAGCATTTGTCATTGTAAATAAAAAAAAATTTAAAAAGAAACACAGCAAAAAATCAAAAATAAAACTGCAAATAAAAAAGTAACGATGGATTTTATCCTTTGGCTGACAAATCAAATAACAAGGACTCTCAATGAAGGAATAAGCTTACAACAAATACTCGTACTCTGTATATACACACAGTCATATTGACGGTTTTAACATACATATAACCAGGACCACCAACACCACCAACACCACCATCACCACCATCACCACCATCACCACCATCACCTGAATTCACAACAATATACCCATATACAGAAAAATACAAAATTCAAAATATAACAAGAAAAATCACTAAGTTTGCTCTCACCAAAACTTTAATACACTTCACACAAGTAATGATTTTTATTAGTTCCTCCTCACTGAAATCAAAATCATTTGTTGTGCTTTTGCGATGCCCCATAATGATTCATTGATAGATAAATAGATAAATATGATACAATTGAGTTTAGTAATTTATTATTTATTACATTTCACCATAGTATAAAGTGTACAAAAATGTAAGGCAAAAAAAAAATAAAAAATATATATATAAAATAAACTTTAATAGTGAAACGAATAACGAATATGAAGTATGAATGCATGAATACGAGAATACGAGAATATCCATGCCCGTGCCATGCATTCAGGCAAAGATCTCATTTGGTGCTACCAACTTACTACATAAGTATTTTGTAAATTTTAGTACTAAATAACCAACAGGATCAAATCATCAATGTACGTGATTTGATCAATTGCTTATTTTTCTGGTTGTTGCTGTAGCATCTTCGGTGTCCTTTGTCATGAAATGGCAACTCATATTGAAAAGGGCTTTTTAAAGTTCCACACCAAATCTTCTTATATTACTACTTACATGGCGCAATGGTGATGACAAAAACGATGACACTAACTCAAAGAAGAATAAAGGAAATGAGAAAAATATATCTAAAGAAACTCACAGGCAAAAAAAAAAACAAAACAAATACAAGAATGAAGAAAATATTTAAGAGTAAATTCTTTTGGCTGCAACCGAAGCTTGTATACCTTTTCCTCAATGGCAAATTAAACAAAATTCCTATTCCCAAATAGATTATAATGATCAAATTTTAGTTGATTCGAATGATCGAACTAAAACCATTTTCAATTTTTAATTAGTAAATCCAAGTTTCGAAACGAAAGTCAAAAGTGCTTTTAAAGAGAGGAGCGAGAGACATGTTATTTATTTACTAATAATCGAGCACCACGGTAATCATAGAAATTTGAAAGGTTATAGCTAAATTCAAGTTTAAAAGACTTGTGACAAGTTAAAAGAAATTGCGGATATTGTATAGAGTTCCGGCATTGATGACACAAATGGACAGACGGACAGAAGGACAGACGGACGGACGGATGGATATAAGTTGCATAGAGCTGAATGAACAGCAACAAATGCATATTAAAATCATAACAGAAAAACCCAAAAATATCCAACAATAAAAAAGGACACATAAATATGGTATATTTTTTTATAGTATATCCTTATATACAGAAGTCATGTATACGTACCCAAGTATATAGAAAAGCATAGGACAGTCAAAGACTTCACACAAATACGGGTAACAAACAGACAAAAAACCAAAAAACCAAATCAAAACCAAAGAAACACAAAAAATAGCCTCGTTTATGGTGACTAACTCGAATTGGGTACGTGAACGAAAGGACTTACGAACGAGCGAATGAATGAACAAACAACAACACCTAAAAGCAACCAAAGTGAAAGGACACCAAGCACAAGGACACACTCACAAACATATGTCTCTATACATAATAATATATATATATATATATATATATACTTATATGTATAGGGAGACAAAACGATTGAAAAAAAGCAAAACAAGAAAAAGAAAAAAAAGAAAAAATCATCATGCCACGCCATCTACTATGTTAGGGTGGAAAGCCAAATGAAGCGACCGACCGAGCGAACGACAACGTTTGGCAATGGCGGCATCATCGACAACCTCAAAAGGACTTTACTGGGTTGGTTTTTTTTGGGTTGGGCAAGTCGGGCAAGTTGGGTAAGTTGGGCATATACAATAAATACAAGGGTAGAACATGCACACAAAACGAAGACAACAACAACAACAACAACAACAACAAAAACAACAACAACGAAACCAATATAAAAAGAACTAAGGGAAAGAAAAAAAAAAAGAGGAAAATAAATGAAAAAATAAAGCACCAAAGCGCGCTATAAGAGCAAATATGGCTGCCAACACCAGAGTTCGACACGTAAAGTGCCATCGCACGGCACTGTACGACACGGCACGGAATGGAACAGCATATCTTGGCTTGGCATGGCATGGCATGGCATGGCAAGGCATAGCAGGACTCAACAACTATATTCTAATAGAAGAAGGAAGAGTCACAACTATGACAACGCTGATGCGCACTAAACTTGGCCCGGACACCCGTCTTCTCTTCAATTCGATTCGCTTCACTGCTCCTACTCTACTCTCCTCTCCTCTCCTCTCCCTTCCATTTCATTTAATGCGATTCCTTCATTCCATTCCTCTACTTCATTTCAGTCCATTCCATATGATGAAACTGCTTTTCTTCATGAAACTTTAGTAAAAATTTGTCGAGGATGCCATAATACTTTGAGTTTCTTGCTACCATCATAATGATGATGTTGATGTTGATGCTGCTGACTTCTTTATTATATTTTCCTTTTAATTCAACAGATAACTACAACAAAGACAACAAGAAGCACACCAAACCCAAATTTCTTCAAAGTTAAAAATATAAAATTTAAAGGTAACCAGAAAGACAAGAACGAGGGAGCGACCAAGTAAGGAAGCGTGAAAAGCATTTAGTGAAGGGGCCATGATACACTATTTTTTGACCTTAAAAGGAATTTGAACCTTTTAAAAAAAAAAAAAAATACTACAATCACAAGTAAATTATGTAATTGAAAATCTATTATTTTGACTTTACTTAAATAGTACAATACAATATATGCATAGGTGATCGATCGGTTGGTCGGTCGGTCGGTCGGTCGGTCGGTCAGTCAGTGGAGCAATTGATTAACCTTTAATCTCAATCTACCTTAGATTGAGTGTTGCTATTCACCAAATAGAGTGTGTGAGTTATTATGGATAAGTTAGAATACAATTTTCAATGAACTTTGTGGAACATAAGGCAAGTTTAGTCTATGTTTGGGTTAAGAACATCTGATGTGTGCCAGCATAAGATAAAGAGCCATCCAAATATTACGTCACACATTATGCAGGGGTTGTCAACGAAGTGTGACCACCAACTGTAACAAAGAGGAGGGATCATAAGCTTTGTGATGTCACATGTCAAAATCTAAAATAATAAAAATCTTTAAACGACAAATTATTACCAACTCAATCTTTTGATTTTGTGAGTCCTATCAGTTTCCATTATAAAATATGTGACGTCACACCAGAGATGGTTTTCAGAAATGTGACAATCTGTGACAGGGCAAGGGGGGGTGTAAATATCATGAAATTCATGTGACATAATATGTGGATGACCTCTAAACGATGCCCTGGATTTCAAGGAAAATTGCACCAACCTAAACAAACCTCTTTGCTGTACTAATAAATCACCAAGGATTATCATAAAATATGAATAAGTTCAAACTTCATGATTGAGTTTACATAATATATAGTTATATACTGTGAATATTTCATCAATTTATAAGAATTAATTTACTATCGAAATCAGTAAGTTTTATGGATGTCGACATGCTGCTAGGACTAAGATGCCCTTTGATATAGAAATAGAAATAGAAATAGAAATAGAAATAGAAATAGAAATAGAAATAGAAATAGAAATAGAAATAGAAATAGATACTCATAATCAATCAATGATCTTTCTAGCCTTTTCTGTATACAATAGAAAGGAATTCTTTGTGTGTCCCCATCATAATCAATACCTTCTATTTACTATCTTCTTCATCTTTCTTAGCCCAATCGAAACATTAAACATTTGTAAACAACAAACGATAGATTGATCATCTTAGCCTGCCCTCCCAATGAATTGCCGACAAATTTTATTATTATCTTAAATGCGGTTCGGCAGTACTTAGCTTCTTAACTTAATCGTACCAAGTAAGGTATTAAGATGACAATGATGACAACAATATTTCAACCCATTTATGGGCCATTGTCATATCTTTTACAATATGTGTATGTAGTTCGACAATAGCCAACGGGAAGAAAAGGAAAATAGTCCAGTACCAAACAATTGTCTGTTTCCACCTACAGATGGAGATGGAGATGAAAATGAAGATAGACTTAAAGAGAGAGTGTATAAGATCCTGAATTACATTCAGATCTTATCGAAAAGGCTTAAGGAAAATAATAATACAAAAGAGTAAAAATGCAGGTGAGCTAATTTAAGAAGAGGAACGAACAATTTATTTTAGCTTTGGAGTTAGAAAGGAAAAAAAAAAAAAATATTGAGATCGATGATCGGTGCTGTTCTTCTGTGGGTGCGCTTTTGTTCAAAGGAACAAACATGTTACGTTAAGGTAGACAACATAACAAAGAATATTAAGGATCTCTCTGTGATCTTGGCATCTCGTAATATTCGGCAAATTTCTACCTCTAATTCTCATTGTAGTTGTTTCGTTGCGTTTCGTTTCGTTTCGTTTATTTAATTTTTATTTTTTTTTTTTTTTTTTTTTTTGATCCAAGTGCTGCTGCTGCTGCTGCTTGCACTCAAGGCAAATTCATTTGAAGGATATCTTTATCAACATGAATACAGGACGAACTCAATCTCATTCAAATGCGTTCACGATATTCAGAATGAATTGTGGTGCATAGTATTTGTCTGTTGCTGTTATTTCGATGTTTATGGAACATTTATTTATTTAAGCCGTGAGCAAAACACTCAAAAACACAATAACAAAAACAATTGCTATCCAAAGAACAACTGACAATAGAAGCATACACCCTTGAGCTATTATCCTGGCAGCGGTGGCGGTCCTAACTGACTGCTCCTGTTCATTGTAAGTAAGAGAAGCGCCTTTTTATTTTATTTTATTATTTTCTTTTATTTTTTGTTTGTTCTACTTTTACGTAATCAAAACAATTGAAATTGTAAATAAAAATTTGTTCGCTTTCTTTTTGATTTCAATGCGCGATTATTATTTATTTTATTTCGGTTCAGTTCAGTTCGATTCGATTCTCTATTCAGTTCTTTATACTTCTGTTCTGTTCTGTTCTGTACTCGTACATATTTATATCAATCAATGATGCCTTACCATTGAGTTCTATTTAGTTTTCTAATGCACGTAATCGATCCGGAAGGCATGATAAAGAATAACAACAGCAACATCAACATCAAATAATAACAATAACAAATTTCTATTTGAGTAACAATAATTTTTTTTTGTTTTTTTTTTTTTTTTCCTTATTTTCGAAATTAGGTTAAACCGGCGTTACGGAGTTCACTAGTTTTCTAGTTTGGTACCTTAAGGTACCTTCCCCCTCTCTCTCTCTCTCTCTCTCTCTCTCTCTCTCTCTCTATCTCTATCTCTATCTCTCTATCTCTTTCTCCCTCCCTTTCTCTTTCTCCCTCTCTCTCTTTCTCCATCCTTGACAGCTGAACTATCGCTTACAGTTTATTTTACATTCTTTTTTTTTTTGGCATTTCTAATTGCCGCAAATTATTACATATTCGAAAGTCAGATTCTTTCTATGCCTACATATTGATGTAGATACACCCCATTACGTAAATGAAGCATACGAAATGCCTATGGAACTCTTTATGAAGCATGGTAGTAGCAGTATAATCTAAGATCTTTGAATTATACAATAGTATAATAGTACAATAGTTGAACTGAATAGAAGAAATAAATTCAAAAAGGGAATACTATATATTGTAATAACAGATTTTTTTAATAAAAATTGGATACTAAATTTGTAGGGAAATTTTAAGGAAAAAGAAAGAAATATTAATTAAGTATAATGTGTTGGTACACCAACTAATCGAAATGGTCATCTGAGTTTCTACACTTTATTGGATTTATTGGATTATTATGGATGGAAGGCCTTAAGGGGTCATCCACATATGGCGTCCCAGTAAGTTTTATTGGTGAGATCCGGTTAGACGTCACATATTTTACAGTGGAAAGCAATAACATAGTGTTAACTTATCTCTTATCTTTTAATGTTTGCCTATTAGGGTTCCTATTAGTATACTAGATAGGTCAGATTTTTATCCTTCAGATTTTGACTTGTGACGTCCTTGTTACACAATGCCACACTTCATTGACACCCCACCACCCCTCCTCCCACCCCCTTAACGTCTGACATAATATATGGATGGGTCCCCAAGGGATATTGATACCTATGACGACAATAAACATATTTAAAATATACAATACATTTTCCGTAAGTGAATTTTCAAAATCATTTAAATATCAAAGGATCCTTCCCCAGAATTATCGACATTTTTTAGAATAATATTGTCATTATAAATCTTAACAGAACAATCGTATTTTTTACTACGACTACACATATTTTTATTTCATAAAAATTACGAAAAAGCTGCTAGCAATTCTAATGGATATTCGATTTAACGATGAAGAAATTCTAGAAAAAGAATATACTTTTTTTACTATATATTAATCATATTAACCATGACCATCGATACATTTCTATGGCAATACTCTCGTGTCCTTCAATTGTCAGTCAGTTTCCTTTGCATATCCGGATTTTTACACCCATGCTATGATTTTTTCCAAAACTTTGCAATATTGTCTATTCGACTAGAGGACCAGAATCATTCTAATCGCTTAGCCATTCCGACGTCCCATTCGTAATGCAGGATTGTCGGTTTGATTTGCAATATGATAATTTTATCTATTCCATTATATAGTTCAATAAAAAAAAACATCCGGTCTGCATTTTTTTATGGCCTTTCCAACTTGTTAAGTAGTTAAATCTCACTAACTTTTCATTTCTTCATTTCCGTTTCAGTCACGGGTTCGGCCAACCGTCGGCTTTTTCATTATTTTATAATGCAATATCTGCAGTTACAGGACTTGAACAATACTGGGAATAATCATGGTCTTAACCTAACCGATGACGAAAAGCAAGCTAGAATTATTCAACAACAATATTGTAATTTAGCATTAGACAACCAATGAAATTAAATCCCAAATGTGATACAACATCCAAACTCATTTTAAATCGAATGTCATCAGAATAAATATAATATGTCACCATCGGATTAATGACTAAGAAGATGATACACAGAAAGACCCTTTTTTTAAAATGCCATAACATTTTTAAAATGAGAAACCCTCTATGTTCGAAAATCTTTCTTTAAAGACCTTAACTGTCTTGAAAACTTTCCTTTTGATGAACCTGGGTTTATTTTCCTAGTTCAGCAGATTATTTTAAGGGCGTTTATATTCAGGTATATGTGGATATACTCCACGTCATACCTCATATTTTCCGATACAGAGGTGTCAGGGACTTAATATTTTTTTTTAAAGACGCGATATTTAATTATTTTTTAAATATAAAAAAAAAAAGAAATTTGCGAGAATCAACTAGAAAAAATGTACTTTAATTTTTTCGCCACTTGTACTTTTCGTACTTTTCTTTTGTAAAATCGCTGTTGTTAGAAATCTAGACTATTTTATATTGAAATAAAGTAAAATCATCCGAGGAAAACATTTAACAGAGGTAGAAAAGCTAAAATAATAGCTTATTAGTTTTTGAAAAATATCATAATAGAACGGAAAAAAAGTCTTAAAGTTTTACTCGATTTATTAAGTGATGAGTCTAAATATGGAAAATACATAAAAAAAAAAAGCGAAACACATAAACACACAGTGTGTTTAGTACCGAGGACGGACAACTCATTTTGAGGAAAGCTCCAAAAACGCACTACTATTTTTTTTTTTTTTTTTTTTTTTTAAGTCGGAAAAAAAGCATTGAAAGTCTGATTGGTCTACAGCCGAAGTGCGGGACTTTAACCGAGCTAAAAACTTCCACCCCATGTCCTGTTGTCCCCCCGGAACTGATATTTCGTTGGGAGGTAAGGATGAGCATAGTCAGTTTGTCCCAAGTTAATGGGTCTCCTATTGCGTCTGTGTTGTTTGTAGGACGCAACTGCACGTCAACAATCTACGATCCCCTGTCCATTTATGCAGCTAAACGATCAGCTTGTGTTCGTAATCGTTCAGCTGTTCTACTACGCTCTGTTACATGCAAGGTCCACATGATTATCGCTAAGCGGTTTTCACCAATTGCCACTTTTCTTCTGATTGGCACATGCGTGGCACCAGGTTATCCACTGTAGGCGGCTTACCAAAACACTCCTCTATCTCCTTGCACTACTTAGTTACAAAGATGCATGTCTAACCACTAATAGACGTCTAAGCTAAATATATAAAGAAAATACAGAAAAAGTTTCCATTTATAGCAATTTGAAAGCAGAAAGCCCATATTTTTTGCCGAACTCATTTTACCAGAATTACATGGGTCACATATTGTCTTTTTGCAAGTGAAAAAGTTTAATTTGGAGATCGCTGATGGATGCAGTTATGATTTCACAGGATGCTATCTATTGCTTCAACCTTCTACAAAACAGGAAGGGCGGTCGGTTGCTATGCGAACCTATCTAAGATGATAATGTGATGAACGAGAATGGTTCTGATAAATTGAGTGTCAAAAAAATCATGGTGTTGTGCTTAGGAATTGATATGAAATGGAACCTTTTTCTGTATTTTTAGTCTCTTTTATATATTTAGCTTTCAGAATAGAATGCCTATTAATGCGTAGACTTGGATTAACACAACTTTTTTCCGTTATCTTGGCAAGTAAATAGTGAGTTTTTGAAGCTTTTCTCAAAATAAGTTGTCTCTCCGTGAGCTACTAAGCACACGATGTGATCGGATTTTCATGTTTTTTCCATATTTAGACTTATCACTTACGAAATCGAGTAAAACTTTCTGACTTTTTTTCCGTTCTATTATGATATTTTTCTACATGAAGATGATGATGATATTGACATTCGATTGAAGACTATAGTCTTCATACAAATACTTACTACATAAATACATATCTATTGTATATACATAGTACATAATAGTATATTTGGGTAGAGATATCCAAAAAGGAACGCAAACATTTTGTTAGCTTTTGATGAAGCCGCATTAGCTTTTTATTCTTTTATTTTATTTTTTAAAATTTTTCATCGTTTCATATTCTTCATCTGCTTCTTAGGTTATTCTTCTTTTTATTCATTTGACTGCTTTTGATTCTTTTCATCATAATGCGAAGGGGGACGCATGTCATAATTGAACAGAACAACCAACAGCCAGGATAATAATAATAACAACAACAACAACAACAACAACAACAATAGTAACAGCAACAGCAATAAGAATGCCAGAGCTTCATTTGACTGGGAATAGCCAGCCAAAGAGCAAAATGCGCAGGCGCGCTTTTATTTTCCTTTTCTTTTATTTTTTGATGCCATATTTCCGTTGTTTCTGTTGTTGTTGTTGTTGTTGTTGTTGTTGTTGTATTGCGATATAACTTGATCGGCCTTAGACGTAAACGATATGATCCTTGCACTACTTTGCTTGTTCTTTTAATTGCTTAGCAAAGGAACAAAACCGAAACAAACAAAACAACGCACAGTCAGCTTCAGTCCGAAGCCAATTTATGGACAAAAAAAAAAAAAAAGAAGAAGAAGATGACTGAGACATGTGAAGGGAATGGAATCGAACAGAAGTAAGTAGCGGCTTACGACGCAGGACAAATGATGATCATGATAATGATGTCGCTATGCAAAACCATATCAGATTACATGAGGACACAACGCGACGATCTGAAAACGATCAGCTTTAGACAGTTTTATCAGCGCCAAGATCAAAGGTAACGGCCGCTTGCTCACTGGGCATAACTTGGGTTTGTCCAATCAATAAACCCACAATTTAACCATATCGCCATTCACTCAGTCACTCACTCACTCACTCACTCACTCGTTCACTCAGACTGACTGTCAGTCATTCACTCATCCCACCTTTTATGAGTCGCTTTTGTTGTTATAGTTGTTGTTGTTGTTATTGTTGTTGTTGGCAGGAAGTAACCTCAATTAGCTTTAAGAAGACAACAAAATAAAATGTCATAGTAATTTTTTTAAATTTCTTAGTCCTTAAGGTCCAATCAATCAACAACGACATCTAACGTTAAAATAATGAATTAGTATAAGAAGTACATCTACGCGCCCTCTATTTGTTAGTTTATTTTCTAGCAAGGATATACTCCCAAGGATACTCATTCAATGCTTTTGAGACATGACCAAATATTTTTAAACCGTTTCATGAACATAAAAATATTCAAGTAAAATTTCCCTTTTCTTTTTATTATATTATAAGCCAAGAAATGAGGTTGGTAAATAACATTTAGTTTTTATAGTCAAATATTTTGAGGTCTAAGTTGATGAAATATGAATATGATTTCCATAGAAAATCTTGTGATATTTTATACGTGTATAACTAGATCAATAATTGACTGACTAAACCAGGTAAACCTAAACCACCAATCACGATTGTAAAAGATATAAAAGCGGATGACATGAAAATGTTGCAACATTTAGTTATGCAACCTTTCAAAAATCTGATTATATTCATTAAAGGTAAAATTGTATTGAATCAACAATGGAAATGAAGCAAAAAATATAAAAAAAGACTAAATTTGGCTATGCCGAAGTTGTAATACTCTTCATGCCCAAGCGAGTGGTCCGAGGGTCTTGAAATTTATAAGGTTAGTGGCTATGGGTTAGACAATTATAGTGTCCAAAGTACAAAAAACAAAAAAGTTTTTTTAATAAGAACTTTCATTTGGATCCCGGTTTGTATGGGGGGTACCCCTCCTAGTTGTCCGAGGGTCTTGAGGGGACTTATAGAGTCTAAATTTCAGTTCAATAAATCAAAAAACAAAAACTTTTTCTAATAAGAACTTTAATTTAAAAGCTTCCTTTGTTGTTTGTATGGGAGGTACCCCTCTTGGTAACCCTAGGATCATGAAATTTATATAGTTGGTGGATATGGACCAGGAACTTATAGTGTTCAAATTTCAGTTTGATACGTCAAAAAATAAAAAACTTTTTTTAATAAGAACATTAATTTAGAAGGGGGTTTATATGGGATGTACCCCCCTAGTGGTCCAATTCGGCTGATTCACGGCGTTTGGTAAAAAAAAACCGATGTACAAAATTTTAGCTCTCTAGCTCAAAAACTGAAGGACTTGGAGTGCGAACAGACGGACAGACGGACATGGCTAAATCACCTCATCTCATCGAGCTGATCACAAATATATTTACTTTATATGGTCTGCGTTGTCTCCTTCTGTGTGTTACAAACTTCATGACAAACTTAGAATACTATTCACTCCCGTGAAGAGTATAAACAAAGGTGTAGCTAAGAAGGTTAAGTTGGATTAAAATAGTACTTAGTGTTACTAGCACATTTAAGCCATTAAAGGCCTTCTGTGGTGCTACAGACACTGTGTATCTATTCCCTAGGGATTCAACATAATTAATCAATCAAATCAACTGAAGCCCAAGACTTTCAGATCGTCATTAAGTTCATTGAACAAATAGTATGAACCGAGCATTTTAAACGCAGGACATGTGAATGTCTGATTATTTCCATCTATTGGATTCATAAAATAATGCGCTCTTTTCAAGATAAACAACTAACAATAACAATAAACCAGATGCCCCGGATCTATACTTTCATTATATACTCGTATAGCTCATATTTGTTATAAGTATGTATTGTACATTGTACATGTGTAATCGCATCCTTGTGCTACGCGCATGTCACCTCTAGACTGTGTTTACCAGCACTAAAACAGTTTTGAAATTGTCAAAATGTACTGTATCAACAACAACAACAACAACAACAACTGTCAAAAGGACATTTGCACGCACTGCGCATGACATCTTCATACGCACGCACGTACGCACATCCATACACACATACACTCGCGCTAATGTATCTGTGTGTATTCCAATAAGAATGTGTAAGGTCAAATTGCGCCTGCAATAATAAAAACAACAACAACAAGAATATTGTATTGTAGTAACAGTGAGAGAGAGAGAGCGAGAGAGAGTCACAATAAAAAGCAGCTGTCATAATGCAGACGAAGTAGAAAACACGAAGCCATCAACCATACAACCAAGTGTCCAACCAAACGAACAAACGAATAAAGCAAGACATAGACGACCAATTTGAATGACTTTTTTGGTTGACTGAAGAGGCATATTTCTATGTTTGTGACATTCATTTCTAGTCTGCTTTAAAGCGCCAGACTAGGTACGAGTATAGATATCTTGAGCGTACAACGTCAAGTTCATTCGCTCTTGAGCTTCGGACTGAGGACAATGCACAACTAAGGCACCCGCGAACTGAGTATTGAATTTTGATTTTTTTTTTACCACCCCCTTCCTCTCCCTCTCATAGATGGGCACATTTCTGAGAATCCCCCTCTGGTGTGACGTCACATATTTTGCAGTGGAAACCGATAATATAATGTTACCTTAATTTCTCTTTTCCTTAAATGTTTGTTTCTTAGGCTTTCTATAAGGGCTCTACTATACTTTGGTTATAAAACCTAAAAATATAGATTTAGTTGTATTTTTAAGTTAAGTTTTAATACTTTATATTTTGACATGTGACGTCACAAAGCTTATGACCCCCTTCCATCACCATAACGTGAAATGTATTATATATATGAATGGCCCCTTATTTGGCATACAATCCTGACTTGGTGCTTAGACATGAAACTTGTATATTGAGCCGAATGTTCGTCATCCGGCTATCATGCTCCCACCAATCGATGCTCAAGAATGATTTGAAGTTCAACCAATTTTGTTTGTCTTCTGTGGCAAACTGCAGTCATACAAATTGGTCGAGCATATTGGATGTCTATGCCTACCTTAAACGAACGAGCGAATGGAAGTATGGCAGACAAACAGACAGACAGACACACAGACGGACGGAAAGACATCCGAACTTTGACAATCGAAAGAAGAGAGAAACAAAAAGCCTCAACAACTGCAACCTTAGAGAC
Source organism: Amiota mariae (assembly GCA_035041805.1). Taxonomy (NCBI): domain Eukaryota; kingdom Metazoa; phylum Arthropoda; class Insecta; order Diptera; family Drosophilidae; genus Amiota; species Amiota mariae. Next base: position 73,118 of record JAWNKV010000825.1, read on the forward strand.
ACCAAACGTAGTCACAAAGTCAAAATTATTTGCAGAGCAAAATCAGAAGATGAGAAAAATAGAAAAATTATCACATTAAAGAATGGAAAAAGGATAATAATTAATATAAAAATATTTGCAACTGAAAACCAAAATAAAATCGAGTGAAGAATTTTAAGTGAAATAAATACAAAAAAAAAAACAAACGACAACTTTTTTTTTTTTAAATTATTTAACTCAAAGAAAAAGAAAATAAAATGCAAATAATAAATAAATTTTAAACGAAACTCGGAAAATTTTTATGCAACGAAAAATCATCGAATGAATCATATAGATAATGCAAAGAATTTTCTCGATATCGTCAACAATAATCACAAACAACAACAATTCGGGTCTCTATAGTCTCAAAATCAGCAAATAGTAAATTTAAATAAATAAAATAAACTTTAATACTAAGAATTTCCTGCTTTAAGTGAAAATTGCATAGAGAAGATAGAGAGAGTGTGAGAGAGAGAGAGAGAGAGAGAGAGAGACAACAAAGAGGAGAGAGAGTAACAATTCCTTGAAGCCACCCTCAACTGCTGTTGCCTCCCTCCCACTACCAACACCTCTAACACCTTTCCTTTCCTTTCCTTTTCCTACCTTCCTTCCTTCCTACCTTCCTTCATTTCCTATCTCTTTTCGTCGTCTTCTTCTTCTTCTATATTATTATAACCTACAACTTTTCGCCATCCAATTTCGAAGTACCACAACATAGTCACCGTTATGCATTCTACTTATTATTATTAAATAGCAAAAATAAAAGAGAGATAGAGAGAGTGAAGCCAAAGCCAAAGCCAAAGTCAAGCACACAAAGAAAATGTAAGTACGAGAGAGAAAGAGAGAGAAATAGAGGATTTCAGTAAACATAAAACTATCAATCGGTCGGTTCTACATCTAACAAAAATTACAAAAATCAAAATCAAAACCAAAACTAACAAACATTAGCGAAGAATATTAGTCAAGAAAACAGGAAGCAAAAACATCAAAATAAGAATCAGAATCAGAAATCAGAATAAATTTAAAACAAAGTGAAGTGTGAACCGAACTGAACCTAACTGAATTGAATTGAACTAAATAAAGTGAAGTAGGTGAAGGTGATGGTGATGCAAACAAATTCGTAAATCTCCGATTATATAAAATAAATAGTAGATATAACAATATATTGTATTTAAAAAAAAAAAAAAAAAAAAATATAATATTTTTTTCATAATTTATTGATTGTGCATGAATGAGCAAATAACAAAGAGAAGAGAAGAGAAGACTGGCAAACGAAACTATAAAAAAAAAGAAAAATAAACCCATGACAAATTGTTTTCTTGTTTGTTGTTCATATATTTTTTTTTCTCAGTGTAACACAATAACAACAACAACAACAACAACAACAACAACAACAACGACAAGAAGAAGAAGAAGAAGAAAAATAGTAATAACAAAAATCAATAAGCAACAACTTAGCAAAAATTGAGAAGTAGTAAAAATAAAGAAAAGACTACTTACTTATAAGTAGAAAAACGCACCAGACAACTTACAACAAGCAAACTGACAACAACAACAACAACAACAACATCAAATTTAAAAACAACACTGCAAAGTAAGTCATTGCCACATCTACCAGTGGCAGCACGTCAAAGGATATCAAATGAGGCATACGAGGTGGTGTATCCCAAAATTTACTCCGACTTCTAAATAAATCTATAAATCTATAATTGTCGGAAAAATCCGATCGGTACTTCCACCACCATCCTGGCATACTGAAACCAGACGTAATAGAAATCAGATACCCCCACATTTGGGAGACACCTCATATGCTGTTTATCTCCTTTGCAGCAGCCAGGGTGGTATTATTGTATACTTAAAATTATATCTGTCGTCATTCTTCAATTTTACAAAAATCTACCAACCAATGATTGATCCTCAACTACTCCATTCATACATTCAAAATAACATACCAGACTCATTACACACCACCACCATGGTATAGATTGGCTGAAGAAATAAAGAATTTACCCATCCACAAATCAACACATTTCTATAAAGGGACATACAAACAATATATGTACATATATATATATATGTATAGTAATACATCTTCCAATAATCGGGGTACTTACGATTATTTTGGTTGAAGTAATAGAATATTTAACTATTTTCTGCTATATATTATTATTTATATATGTATGTATATAAAACAAAGTGTATGTTTCCCTCTAGCGCCCGTAATTTTCAACCGATTAAGTTAGTTTTTTTTTTTAATTGTAAATAATTGTGGTAAATACTGAATAGGCTAAAAATATTTGCTGTGTCACAAGCAGTAGTCATAATGATTTAATTGAATTTTTAATTGAGTTTATATCATAATTCAATCTTCTTACATAGATTCAAAATATAGTCACATTATTGTGGTATTATTCAGTGAGCAAAACTAAAGTTTTCTACTTTAGTATGTTGTTCTTGGTTGTTGGTTGGTATCTGGAGAGGAGGACAAATATATAAATGAAATCGGAAAAGTAGAAGAGAATACAAATACATAGAAAAGAAGAAAAAATTTGTCAAAGGTCATAAAATGAATTTTCGAAGGAAGTGAGTAAGCGAATGAGACCACATCAATATGTTTTTAGTGGGTAGGGAGTATGTACAGAAGTCAGAGCAAAACAAATAGTACATAATTGATTAACCGGCTTTTCCAAGAAGTGCCTAATGGGGTGGATTGTTTCTAATTTTGATGATTCATGATTCATTTTCTTGCTTACCTACCTACTCTTCCTTAGTATCCTTCTACTCAATTTCAATGGAATGAAAATGTAAATCATATAATGTACTCATACATATGTACATATCATATAGAGAATTTAAATGAATTGGAAGGACTTGGGACTACAATAAATAAAAATATATACCATATTTATTGTATTTTATTGATTCAAAATTTTCAATATCCTTTCATTGCAGAAACATAGCACAATGATTTCCAAATTGTTAACGGTAACGTTGCTCCTTTGGTGCAATTCAAATTTGATGTGCATTGAGGCAATGATGGAGGGTGTACCAAATCCGGTAACAGTTGGCACAGGACCATTTATAGGTATTGGTAGTGGTGCAATATCATCATTGGCAACATTAGCTATGGTCACAAGCAGTCCAGATCAGTCAGCATCAGCAGCAGCAGCAGCAGCAGGTGTGGCAGTGGCTGTGGGAATAGCAGCTGATTCAGAATCTTCTCAAGCTTCGGCAATTGCTGCAGCAACACAATCGACGTTACCCAATGATTTTGATAATTTAACAAAGACGGAGAGACAAGAAATTAACGATAATAACAACAACAACAAACAACATTTTAATAACTACAACAATATTTATACTAACAAAAACAACTATAATACGTCCACTGCAACAGTAACAACAACTGCAGCAGCTTCAGCAACTCCAGCAGTATCAGGTGTACTAGGTGGAGGAGGAGGAGGAGGTGGTGGTGGTGGAATAACACCGGGATCAGCAACAACTGTTGCTACATCAACACAACCGCAAGAATCCCTTGTTGGTGCACCATTACCAATAATAACAACAACGACAACTGCAACAGCATCAGCATCATCATCAGCAGCGGCTGCAACCTCATCTAATGGTTTGAATAATGGTGGTTATGGTTACAATGGAGAAACATCTGGAATTAATGGGATCTCTGGTACTAGCGGTTCAAATGGTGTCAATCTAAGTGATCCAACCCATATTCCACTACATGAAATAATTGGTTCCGATGGTCCCGACAAACGTGAACAGGAGGCCATACTGAAAGCACTCGACTGGTTAAAGGATAAACGTGCCTCTGACTATGGATGGGGCAATGATACTCATGTTGTTATATTGGCAAAAGAATTATCCGGTGGTCGCGATCCTACAGACAATGCCGATGCTCACATGCAAATAATACAAGATCTTGAGGACACACTCTCCGTAAAGGAAATGGAGATCGAAATATTAGCGATGCTTGATCGTCATTTGACCTTGCCAAAACCAATGAATCTGGATCGCTTGGCACGCTATGTATTGGCACTGGGTTCACTTTGTAAAGATCCAAAACATTTTCATGGTCATGATCTGGTTGCCACATTGCAACATCATGAACCTGTGCAAGACATTGAATTCGCATTGACAACTCTGTCGGCTTGCAGCTCAGCGGCGCATGTACGTAAACGGCAAATTCGTCGATTGTTGGATATCGCAAGCGGAGTCACAGATCAGAGCGTCGATACGATAGCGATGGTTATATTGGCATTGCGTTGTATTGTGACCGACCATCGCCATCGACATCTGCAGCATTTCGTGCGACGTCCATCACGTGGTCTGGCCAGTCTGCAGGATCCACGTGGAGGTTTCGGCTCGCTGCGCAGCACGGCGCTTGCAATGCAAGCATTGCAGGATCTAGAATATGATCCAGCTGGATCATGGAATCGTACAGCAGCATCTCGCTGGATATTAAGTCGACAACGTCCGGATGGGGGTTGGAGTGAGGTACCATTGGAAGATGGTCAAGAACCGGATATTGGTGTTGGTCTGACAGCTGACATTATATTGGCACTTGGCTGGAAGGGTCTGGGCGCAGTGCGTGCTTTGCAGTGTGAGAATGTGATACGTGAAAGCAGTGATCCAACTGGTGATTATTCAACATAAAATAAAATAAGCAAAAATCCTTTTTATTTAGTATAATAATTATACAACTACACATTTTTATTTTAGAAAATGGCGAACCCAAGCTAGCTGTACCATTTGGCTTAAGTTCCTCAGCTGAAGAGTCCGACGCTAAAAATATTTCCTATACCTATACCCTTTGGGTGGGTTCAAATGTTACTGAGGCCTTTTCATTGTCGTTAGTCTCGCCCAAAAATACAAGCTTTTTCAAAGCAATGACACAAGCCGCCGAAATGGATCCAAGGTAAAATCCAAGTCATTCACTGATCATCTGTTATCCTCTCATTTATCAATCATATCACATCTTATATCCCTTAGATTTGCATTCTCGGCAAGTGAGTGGCCCAATGGACATTATGTACACACTTTATATGGCAAAAGGGAGGAACCAAGAGGGTAAATTTCTGATTTAAATATAATAAATACAAATTGCAACAATAACCAATTGAATATGATTATGATGTATGTAGGTATGACTATTGGCTGCTCTATCGTCTACCCGAACTACCCGATCCAAATAATACTCCTGGTAATCAACTGATTGCACCTGTTGGTAAGTACCTGCCATATGTCTACCATATAATAGATACATATGACCCCCCAGGAAACCCCCAATAAATGTGTGTTTTTTCATATACGTATGGTATATTGAGAGATGAAAAGAATCCATTTAAAGAAGTTATCAATGCACCTTTCTTTAGCTTTATATCCATTCTATAGATAATATGATTATTTTTTTATTCTTTACGCAGTCATGAAGTTTGTAATACACATAGAAGAAGATATCGGAGACCCCATAAAGTATATATGTACATACATATATTCTTGATCAGCGAGACGAGTTGATTTAACCATGTCCTTCTGTTCGTCTGTATGTATGCAAACTAGTCCCTCAGTTTTTGCGCTAGAGAACTGAAAGAAGCTGTCTTTAAACCATACATAACACATTTTTCCGGAATCAGCTAAATCGGATCACCTCCCATAAAAACCCAAATTCAAATTCATCTTCTTATTAGAAAAAGTTTTTTTTTTATTTTTTTTTACTATCGAAAGGAAATTTTGATACTATAAGTGTCTGTCTCACCCATATCCACCAACCAATTAAATTTAAAGACCCTCGAACTACTAGGAGGGTGCCCCACCCTCCCCTCTGAAGAGTATTACAACTTCGGCATAGCCAAAGTTAATATTCTTTTTTTACATGTTTTTACTCATTTTTTCTATCTATTCTGTTATTATAATCTCAAGGCGTCGACGAGCTAATGGTCGAAGATGGTGAACACTATTTGTATTGGTATAAAAAGCTCTAAGTTGGCTGCGTATATAGACAGGAGGCCTTAATGAACGTAGTCCGAGCAACAGCAGCAACAACAACATCAACAACCAACTATAAAATTTAAAAAAATAAAAAATAAAAAAAAAATTCAAATAAAATTCAGAGAATCAAAAAAAAATAATAATTTTTAAAAATAAAAACATAAACAAATAAAAACGAAATGAACAACGCACTAAAAACAAAAATAAACGAAGCAAAAATACACAAAGCAAAATAAATTTTAGACTATGCGTAATAAATAAATAATTATTAAAAATAAAATAAATAAAAAAAACAAATAAAAATGCTTTACATATATTATTTATATATAATATAATAAAATAAAATAAAAAAGAATAAAAAATTTAAGATAAAAATGAATATTGAAATGAAATCAAAAATCAAATGAAAACAAAATATAGAACATACAACTTTTCAGGAAAAACATTTAATATATTTAATAATTAAAAATAAAATTAAAAAAAAAAAAAAATAATAATAAAAAAAAATATACGACGAAAATACAAGTACAATGATGATGATGATGATGATGTAAGTACTTAGTCTAGTCCAACGAAATAAAAATAGAGAGAGATTTCAATAAACAAAAAAAGACAAGCTTATTCATAAGGCTTAGCTAAGAAATTTAAGTCTGACAGACAGACAGACAGTCAGTCAGTCAGTCAGTCGTCAATCTCATTCAGTCCAATAGGTTTTGATTAGGCAAATAGAGTCTCGAGTGAAAAGTAAATTGTGAATTGTGAAAGGAAAAGGAAAAGAGAAACGAACAAAAAAAAAACGAAGTTATAACAAACACCGTACGTAACAATAAGTGATTGAAAATCATCTTTAGAATTGTATCTAGTTTTATATAAGACATACACTCATGCATACACATAACAAACTAACAAACAAGCAAACATATAAAATAATACTTCGGTTTCACCGAAACTTGCATACCTTTCACACATATCCTTCATCATCTACTATTTGGCTGACAAAATGAATGAATTGTCCTTCTTGATACGCTTAGTTATTGAACAACTAAGTTATTAAGCATCAAAGTATATTTACTCCACCACTTACTACTACTACTACTACTACTACCTACTACTTTTTAGATACACTACTATCTATGGATATTGATTGTATTACAATAAAGTATCAAGACTGATGTTATTTATGTCTCTAAAAAGTTTTGTTATTTATTTCCGAATGAAAGTTCTCAGTTTAGTTTCTGCAATAAAATTATTAGGGGGGGCTTGGGCTCTATAAATATTCAAAGATTAGTCCGATACAGAGTTTCCGAACCACTATTATATATGTATACATTTTTTTTTTTTTTTTTTTTTTTGTTTGATCTTGCTGATTATTTCATAAATATACAGATATGCTATAGTTGAGTTGGGTTAGAATTGGTTGATCATTTCCATAGCCAAACCCTAATGTGAAAGGTATTCAAATAATTACATTCATTACATGAAAAGAGTTACTAAATTGTGTAAGCAAAACAAAAAGAAAATAGAAAAGTATAAAAACTGGAATAAAAATAGAAATGTTAAGAAAAATTTTGAAGTTTTGAGGCATGCAATTTGCAGAAATATACATAAAACTATTTACATATTTACATACATACATACATAAATGCATTGCATATACATATATAACATAGTACATACATACTACAATGTATTATTTATAAAGAAAAAACAAAAAAAAACAAAAAAAAACAAAAAGTTATAAAGAAAAAGCCACACAGACCGTCGACCAATAACTTCGGTTCATCGAAGCCTATGGTACTTATATACATATATCTATCTATCTATCTATCTATCTATCTATATACATACCTTTCACATCCAATATTTGATTTGGAGAAGTCTTAAGAAATGTTAACAAAAGTTAAACTTATGATATATAGACATAGTACATATTAAATATTGGTCCCATTGATTCCATTTCTATATACTAAGTACAATATATTTTACACAACAAACTCCTAACTTTGATCTCTTTCTCTTTTTCTACTATTAATCATAATTTGGAATTGAATTTTGTATGAAGACATTATCACTTTCAGAAATCGAAGAACTAACTCTCCGATTTCGACATATAAAATAATCTATATACAATACATACTAATAGTCCCGGTGCACGTTGTTACTACCCGGCTAAACCAACTATGTACGGGAATGTTATTTCTTCACTTATTCTCTTTGCGGTCCGAAAGCTGTTTGAACTTTTTTTTTTTTTTTTTTTTTTAATTGCTCTAAGTTACAAAACTACAATTCAGACATAACTTATTTGTAGTTTTTTATAAATTCCGCTGGACTTATATTATTATTCTGCTATTCGAGTCAGAGACGAATGCAAAAAATCATATATCATTAAAATCAGTCTAACAGTTCTTGAGTTATAAATGATGTAACACACACGACTTTTTTTCATATATAGTATATAGATAGAAGATATGTGTTATCAGATGGACAGACAGAATAGAATACATAGTGTGTTGATGAATCTAGTAGACTAATCAATTCTCCTCTATATATCCATGGCTTATGGGAAATTTACTTAACATGATGTTTTACATAAATATATTGTGAAAGGTATGGCATATTAAAATTATAAACTTTGGTTCAACCAATGATGGATGATACATGATAATACACTTTACAAAGTTTAATTATTACTTTACTTACTTATGATATAAAACATTCAAAAACAGAAACAGTATGAGTTTTGGAGATCCTACTTCTACTTAAATTTATAGAAACATACTTTGCTAACTTTGCTTCGAGAGCAATAAGAAAAATGAAGATTCTTTACAACAATTACAGATCCCAAATTACAATAACATATGTAGTATCGGATACAATTCGATATATATCGATATTTACTCCTCGATATATCGCATCCATTTCATTTTTCTCCATAACTATTACTTCACATACTACATACATACATTCATATACTATAATACATACATGTACATGAATACATATATGTAAAAAAAAAATATTATATATCTACATATGTAAAGAGTGTTTTTTTAAGACCGAAAGAACTTGACATTGTAAAAAATAACACAACAAATTAAACTGTAATCAAAAAATTGCTTTTATTCGAAAGATCAATACATGACATTAACATTTAAAAATGATTTCGGGCTTATGGCCACCGCGGGTGTTCTTGACGTAGCGCATTGTGGACGTCCAATTGGGCTCTAGAGCAGTTGGCAACTGACTGACATTATTTTAACGCCAAATTGTGTTCAGCGATGAGGCTCATTTTTGGCTTAACGGATTTTTTAGTAAGCAAATTGCCACAAGAGACCCTACCGACTCCATTACATTCAGAAAAATGCATTGTTTGGTGCGATGGCATCATCAGAGCTTATTTCTTCAAAAATGAGGCCGGAGCTCGCGTTACGGTCAATGGAGATCGTTACCGCACCATGATCAATGATTTTTTTGTTTGAAAATATAGAAGACATTGATCCGGACGAGATGTGGTCCCAACAGGATGTCGCTACGTGTCAAACGACGACCGATTATTTCCTGTGGGGCTACTTGAACTCATTGGCTTATGCTGATAAACCAGCAACAATTGACAGCTTTGGAGGCCAACATTATTCGTGACATACAACCAGCAGTGCTCGAAAAAGTGGCACAAAATTGGACATCCAGAATGGCGCTTCGTCAAGAACAATCGCGGTAGCCGTATGCCCGAAATCATTTTTAACAATTTAATTTTTGGAGTTATTTTTTAAAATTTCAAGTTCTTTTCGTGATTAAAAAAAAACATATAGGTGTATACATAATACAATAGAGCATAAATGTATGTGAATTTGTAACCGTCGAAAATTGGCATTCACCCAAACGAATGTCATTACATATTACTACAATATACCTACTATACATATATACTTAATATATATTGAAAAACTTATACACATATATCTATCTATCTATCTATCTATCTATCTATATACATACCTGCAAAATACATACTACTTATATAACTAACTATAAACAATAGAACACAATAATATATGTATGTACCAGAAATCTAGTTGAACCTTCAAAGAACAAAGAATAAAACCACAAATTCCTGAACTGAAACTGTTTTAGTTATTATTATTTTTCAAAATTCAATCGATCCATTAATCCATTGATCCATTGATTATCATCTATCTACTTACTACTATAAACAAAATTTTGATATTTTTATAAAAATCTTTCATGGGAATGTAATCAAAATATACATGTATGTATGTGTATGTACCTACAATATTTATAAGGATGTAAACCACAATTTAATGACTCTCGGTTTATACTCGTAATGTAAACTTGATACCGTAGATGTAGAATGAATTATTAATTATGAAATCAAAATTTTGCAATAAAATAAAGTTAGTGGTTCTTATTCAGATATACTCTTAGGTACTATATATACTTATAAACATTTTCAACTAGATACACCCAAGCTGAAGTTGTCTTGTCTCTCCTTCCCATATGCAAAAATTCATCTCAAAATTCCGCCCTTTCCGATGGATTTTCCAAAAAAAATTCTTTTATAAAAACATTTTGTTCATAACAAAAAAATAAAAATCTGACAAATCCATTGAGCCGTTCTCAAGTTATGCCATGACATACGGCGGAATTTTATTTAAATTTATACGAGTTTATAGAAGATAGAAGAGAATAGTGATTTTAATTTCCAAAATGGAAAATATAACAAAATGGATCTCTAAATATCAAATCAATTTATTTGAGATTAGTTGGTATTCGAATTCGAAAACTTTGGAATTTATGCCGGTTACGATTTTTAGTTTATATGCAACATACTAATACTTATACATATACAGACACACATATAGTATATACTACATATTTAGAATATACGTTATATGAAAATATACATAAATTCAAAAAAAAAATTTATATATAATACTACTTACAATATGCAAAGATAAAATCATCTATTCTAAACTGAAAATCTTAAACTATTGTATTTCGCAATTATACTTACTTATTAAACACATAAAAATATGCTTCTAGCTTACATACTATACTATACTATATACTTATTTCATTATTCTATCATACATAATTTTCCATATCATCAACATCATAACATACTAGTTAATACATATAGTATTACAATAAAAACATGAATCATTTATAGAAATAGTATTTACCATACCAAGCATTACTACGATACAATACTCGTATGTAGTAAGTAGAATGATTGAAGTCCATGAAATTGTACGGTACGGAAGAGAAAGAAGAAACAAAGAAATAAGAAAAACAACAACCATAATGAAATAATACTATATATGATGCTACTCGATCTCTGGATCTCTGGTATATGTCTATATGCACCTATGTCTACTACAAGTGTACATAATATTATTATAGAGAAAAAGTAAAATTTACTTCTTTAAAATCTATAATTTTTGATTAAAATAGGTTTATACCATATACCATATGGTATTTAAGTTCTTAGAATTTTGGTTGAAATATATCATTATGGTCTTAATATATAGTACATATATACAAATACTTAGTATACCCAATTACATAATCAAGTGATCATGTTGTAAGAGATTTTTGATTTATCATTGTGACATAAAAAGAGTAAGAAGATCAGATTCTGGCTAGGGATCGATACCCAAAACATCAACAAAACATTAATTAATATTTTTTACCAATTAATCGATACTCCAATTAATGTTTGGTTTAAAAACCGATTAATCGATTAATCACAAATTTCAAAGAAGGTCGGGAAAAATCATTTAGTGACAAAGTGTCCTTACAAATCATATAAACAATACTTTGAATGATCTTGTGTTCTAAAGGCCCTCCCTCTTTGTAAGCAACCACTTTCTCCAAAGCCATGTTAATCAGAGGTTGACTCACTTTCACTGCAATTGACGAAGTAGAAAAGGTAAATAGTTTTTCCTTTTTACTTTCAACAGTCTTCACAGTCTGTACTGATCTCTTTAGACCAATTTTGGAATGCTTCTGCTCAATATGGTTTCTTAAATTGGTTTATTTTCACTCCACAATGTCGACACTTAGCATTGTTATTCTCCACTTTCTTAAAATCTTTGCAAACCACACTTTTCTCATATTTAGCTAGCTAATCAATAAAGCCGAGTATGCGAAGACACTTTTAAAATCATCATCAATTCATTCAAAATGAAATTGTTAATTTGATATTCATAATCGATTAATCGAACACTATGACATTATAGATTTTTTCAAACAAAACATCGTTTATTTCGATTAATCAGTAAATTCATAGATTATTTCAACAATTGATTAATCAGTTAATCGGGACCCACCCCTGAATCTGGCAAGATTCTGATCCACTGGTATTTTATACCAAAGTTTTTTTCAATAGAATTCTCTAATAGATTACTCTAACCATATGTTTTCGTTCAAATTTCAAAGTCCAGGAACTAACCATCTTAGCAAGTTCGATTTCATCATTATCTTGAAACCAATTCAAATCACAATTATTATACTAAGTATATTATAAGATGTTCTTTACCATAGTATGGTATGGTAGTATTATTTTGACCAAGGTCCATTAAAAATTGCTTATCCAAGTATCCAAACTATAACTTAGAACCTTAAACACAAAAACAACAACAACAACAACAACAGCAACAGCAACACAATAATAATGAAGCATATTGAAATTGATTTTGAAAACATGAGATTTGATTATATATATTAGTTATATGATATTGATGATTCAGTTAAAAATGGAAATGATATGGACAACTGATAATACAAGCCTAGTTACTAACTAATCTATGTATGTAAAATTTGCAATATTATAACACAAGAACTACTACTATAACTACTAATACTACTACTACTACTACTACTACTAGTCTTACTCTACTACCTAATCATATTTTCTCTATTGAAACTATTATATTACCATAACAACTTACCGAAAGCTAAAAGATAATATTGAGCTTTTTAACTTATGCAGAATCGAGAATTAACCTTAAAAAAATCCAAAAAAAAAAACAAAAAAAAACGCATAACGAATTATGTAATTGAGACACCTTTCTCCTATAACCTACTTAACGATTCCTTTGTACACCACTCCCAATCCCACATCCACCACTACCACCACTACCACCACCACCACCACCACTCCAAATACCGAAATCGTAACCAAAACAAATGTTTTTTTTTTTTTTGATTTGGTAGATTATTATAATTATTTTATTTTGGTATGTTGACAACCAAAAACCAGCAAAGCAAAAAACAATGAAATTGTGTTTCAAAAATAAAATTTCAGTTTAAAAAAAAAACAACCAAAATTTGTTTCTATCAAAAAAACAGGGTACACTTTTACCTCATGGATTACGAGTATATGAACTACGACTATACTATAAAATATCAATGTCATTCCATAAAAGAGCTTTTGATCCTCGAGTTCCGGAATAATCTGACATCAATAACAATAACAACAATTGATCAAAAATAGCAATACGAAATCGAAAATAAAATCTATATTCTATGGACAAGGTGTTTTCGAAAAGCAGGGAATAAATTTACAGACTCAGATTCAACTGAAATTTACATAAGTATATGATGTCAAAAGATCTGTTAAAGAATTTAAAGGTTCATATGTATATAGATGCTTGGGAGAGATCAACAATTAAGACTAAGGATTTTTCACGATATAACACAAATACCCAGGAATCAAGTGAACCTGAGGCCTTATCACTCCAAAATAGGAGTGATGCTGTTAAAAGAATTCGTTGCACAAGTAATAATATTGTATGATAATCAAAATCTGTTTGATTTTGAAAAAACTATTCATTGTAATACATATTCTCAATGAGTAGTTATTGAAAGGAAGGAGGAGGTGTGGAGTAGGGGCTACCCACCCCATTTACAATTGTAAGTATGAAATAAAGATTTCTACCCAATTTGAATATATGAAATTTCTACCAAATATTTGGAATATCATACTGTGTTATATACAAAAATAAAACACCCATAGCTTTAAACATTTTGCAAGCATTGGTAAACAGTATTTCAATTATGATAACCCAAAAATATCAAGTTCATACACCTATGAAAACACACATACTGTAAGAATGAGGAACCCATTTCACTAAAGAGCTGTTGGCTGTTGTTGGTTAGAAAATTTCAGTATCCATCTATATACATATACGTATTTATACATTTTATAAAACAAAGCTCCACCGTATCTGTTGTCTGTTTGTACGCGATTAACTCTAAAACTACTGAACAGATTTACAAACGGTTTTCACCGATGGTCGGAGTGATTCTTGGGGAAGGTTTAGGAAACAAAAAACTAAACAAAAATATAAAAAAGTAATTTTTGGGAAGTGGAGCCAGGACAACGTTTGCCCGGGTATCTAGTATAGAATATTTCACTTATGAGAAATATTTTTGTACATATGGACTTCCACTAAAACCCCCAACTCCCAATAGCAGTTGCTACTACATATATGAAATGCCAGCTGTGCCCTCACAAGCTGCTGAAGCTCTCAGGCAGATATAGACTGGACAATTCGCACACGAAATTGTGTCCTCTCATGTTCGATGCAGTCTACTATAAGTTTTTCACAACAAAATGGATTTTATATTGTCAAAATTATAAATAATTATTGATTCAAAAAATTATCAATCATAAAGAGATGTTCGACACAGACGACTTAATTAATATGCAAAATTTGATCCACCAATTCCAACTTTTCCGACGGATTTTTATAAAAAATAAGTATGCAAAGACACGACCATAGACAAATGCAACATTGTGTGAAAATTTTGGATCATCGGTAAAGTACTTTTCATGTACACAGGTTATGAATAAACGGAAATTTACATTTTTATGAAATATGCATAATTTTCGATAAATTGTAGCCATTTTGAAGGAAATTTCATTATGTCTCTCTCATAGAAACCTCCGTCCCTAATGGCAAAACCTGGGTCAGTATATTTTCACAAGCAAAGTTATTCGCCATAAACTTGGTGACATTACTGCTGCTGCTTTCACTATTATTGTACTTACATAAATAAAAATCCTAGATAGCAGATAAAGTTATAGGTATACCAGGTTTACATGTATAGTAAATAGAGGGTTATGGAAAGCAAACAAGGGAGAATAAGGGAAGTATGCATTAAATGTTAAGAATATTCAGTCCTTTCTTTCTATTGTTAATGTTACTGACCGCAGAAGTATGCGTAACAGGAGAAGGAGGAGAAGGAGGAATAGCAGCAGCATTAACTTTAACGTTTTGTAATTCCATTTACTGGATTGTGGATTGAATTCAGGAATCAATTAAAGTTTCAAAAAAAAAAAAAAAACAAAATTAACATAAATTTTTAGTTTAATTTAAATTCATTTTTTATCATTTCATATTTGTTATATTTGTCACTTGGATTTTTTTTCCTTATTTATTTGAACAAATAAATTTTCATTCTTTCTCCGAAAATACTTCTGTGAACAACAAATACAATAGAAGAAAAGTAAATAAAATTTTCATAGTTATAAAATAATCCACAAATACTATACCCATATTGTATTTACAAGAAATATTCTCAGTTAAATTGTTGACAAAAAGTGTGTACAATACCAAAAAATCATGGGTCAAGCGCTAGGCAAACTGCGAGATTGCAGTGTGACAAATCTGTTGGGTGGAAGCATGAAACGACAACGACGTGATGACATGGAACCGGAACACAATGAAATTGATAATAATCCACCAAAAAGAAGATTGTTGACAATCAGAAAACATTTACACCAGGTTCTATATAAGGAGGGACAAAACTCAGATGTTGACATTAAAGCTTTAAGTAAAGTTTGGCATCTACATAAGGTCTATCTGAGTCAATCTCCATACTTTCATAGTATGTTCAACGGTGATTGGAAAGAAGCAATGAAGAAATGTGTAGACATAAGAATTATAGATGAAAATATTACCGTTGAATCCCTTGATGCTGTCTTCAGTTCATTTTATTCTGATGAAATTGAATTAGATAGAAATTTAGTGATCTCAGTATTAGCAACAGCGACCTTTTTTCAATTGGATCAGATCAAGGAGAAGTGTTCAGAAGTGATGGTCGATACAATAAATCCAGAGACAGCAATGGAATATTATGATGCGGCATGTAATTATGGAGTGATGAGTTTGAAAAACTTATTATTTAAATGGTTTGAAGTCAATCTAATGATTGTTTACGAAAAAAAATTGAATCTATTGAGAGAAATATCAATAGAGTTAATGACTGAGTTAACTGGAAATATTAATTTATACGTAATAGAAACAGAATTTTCATTATATGCATTATTAAGGAACTGGATGTATTTACGTTTACATCCAAATTATGATTCTGAACATCAAAGTGAAGTGCTACGCACCCGAGCGATCCATGAACATATGAATGAGGCTGGCGTTCAGACAAATCCAACCCCAATTGAAATCGCTCAATGGTCCTATTTTGGCAATCGTCTGGAGGAACGATCATTTCTGGCAACCCCTGAAGGTCAACCC
Source organism: Amiota mariae (assembly GCA_035041805.1). Classification (NCBI taxonomy): domain Eukaryota; kingdom Metazoa; phylum Arthropoda; class Insecta; order Diptera; family Drosophilidae; genus Amiota; species Amiota mariae. Next base: position 89,701 of record JAWNKV010000825.1, read on the forward strand.
TATGTACGCACATTTCAAAAGTTACGGACGCAATATTTGACAAACCATTGCATGGACTTGAAGATCATCTATAAAGATAATATTATTCCAAAAGAATGGTTATATAAACACGTTTATAGTCATTGGAGTTCTCTTCTTAATATTGATCACCAAAATCATGCTGATGGACTCCCCGCCCATATTCCCCAAAATGTTAATGACGAAGTCTTCTACCAAAATGCAATGCGTTGCGGTCGCATGCTAGTTGAACCCGGTTATCAGAAGTGGCGATGGACTGGTTTCAATTTCGGTTTGGATCTCATTTTTAAAAAAGATGTGGATCGATTGAGTGTACAGCGACATCATCGTAATGAATTTGAACGTTTATTGACCCTCCAAACTAACCGCCAGCTTATGATAAGGACCACAGTGACATCGATAGATGACCATCGTCATCCTATCTATACACAAACCACCGATATTCAAACATTGACACTTAAGAAGAACGAAGAAATAGAGTTGATGGTTTTAAATGCACCCTACATAATTCACCCTCTATTTGTGTCAGTGAATATGTTAGTGATACCACCAACAGATCTTAGCTATAAAGACATAGTACCACACACTGAAGAATACGGCATGATGTGCAGTGCAACATCTGTAACTAGAGCGGCAATACCAAATTCTTTTCGTTCTGATCCATCAATGGCTTCATCTTTTTCCTCATCATCAAATTCATTAATATCAGATGATTCTTCCTTTCATAGTGATGTTGCTGATGTGCAACAGTAAATGAGAAGAAAAGAAAGATGAGATTGAGAATAGTTCAGTTGTTATGAGAACGACAATTAATCAATCGATCGTTTATTTTTTTGCCTGAGTCTGATCGGATTTAATCGATTGATTAATTGAGTTTCTTTCGTTCTTGTATATATTTTTAATTTGTATACATATTTTACATATTTTTGATAGAATTCATTCAAGTTTATTTGGCTAATTGAAACTGAAAAAAAATTGTAAATATTTCATTTTAATAATTTTAAAAAAAAAATTAAAAAAAAAACACAATAAAACGCACAAAATCTACACTATGATTTCGTATTAGATTAACTTCATTATATGTAGAATACAAATATATTTATAACTTTTTAGCCATAAAAATCTATACATATTATAAAAGAAAGTTCCCTGCTGCGTCTCTGTCTGTTTGTCCACGATAATCGGAAAAACTACTGAACGGATTTTCTTACTGTTTTCACCAATAGACAAAGTGATTCATGAGAAAGGTTTAGAAAAAAAGAAAATTCGGAACCCCAAAGGAACAGTCGAAAAATCAAAAAAAAAATCAAAAAAGAAATGAGGTGCGCAATGCTTAGAAGCAATTTTTTTAAAATCAATCAAGTCGACTTGGTCAATCAATCATTATCCACTAATTTATTGGGAAGAAAAGCCAGGACAACGTCTGCCTGGGTATCCACCAAAACCCCCAACTCCCAATAGCAATACCTACTATATGAAATATGATAAAAATTGTGTGTCTTTTGCTAGATACACATGTAATAGTTGTAAAAAGAAATCCATTATTATACTCTTCACGGGAGTGAAAAGTATTACATATAAGTTTGTCATGAAGTCCGTAACACACAGAAGGAGACATCGCAGACCACATAAAGTATACATATTTGTGATCAATACTGAGCCAAGCAATCACAAAACTGTGTAAGTAGTTTTCTAACTACGATATATCTTATCTTTCTAACGCCATCTAGCTTAACCCGATTGCACTTATACAACGCGAGATACATATTAGTTACTAAAGCCATCTATTGGAAAAATATTGGATTTCTATTTACAACACCCATTATATATACAGGATAGGTCCAATAAAGTACCATATAGGAGGGACCAACGATCAAAGATTTTTTTACTGCTTAATTTGTATGTTAAGAAAATATTTTTAATTTTATTTATTGTTATTTAGTTACATTATGTATTTCTTTTATTTTAACAAACATTGAATTTCCAATGCCACCAAAAAAAAAGTCCTCGATTCCTTTATAACATAATTAATTAAGTAATAATTATAATAATTATGTAATTATTATTATTATTCAAAATATTATTACATATTATATTACTCTTTTTTGTGTTAACAATTTATATTTAATTAAATTTTATTTATGTATAAATCGGTAATTCTTAAAAGAAAAGAGACAAAAAACTAATTGAAAGCTTTTAAATAGAAAGCGACGTATGCTAGTAGCATGCAAGAATAAGTACGAGTATGTATTAGTAGCAATGAGAATAAACCATTCGAAAATTTGTATTACTTTTTACAAAAAAAAAAAAAAAAAGTTTTTATAATCATAATTATAAGTACATACATAATTTATACTACTTATACTAATAAGTATGTTTGACGTGTTTATAAGTATATGGGCCGGGTGCGGTCCAATGATTTCTTAAGATCCTAAGGAACTACAGAGAATGCATACATTCATATGTAAATATCTATATCCTTCCTGTGTGATTATAACACTCCCTATAATACCCAAATTGTGTTAACCTGAGTTGGTTATTTTTGTAATCTTTTGAGACAAATATTCAGTTCTGTTTGTTATAAAAATCACAGTGATATACTAAGACGTGTGCTACTACTGAAGTGGTGTATAGATCCAACAGCATACAGAGAGAGAGAAACAAACAGTATTGTAATCGATTGTAATCAATTTTAATTACACGAAATTTTTTCTTACAAACTTTATGAATATATTTATTTATTTACCTTCTATATATAGTACATATATTTGTGTGTATGTCAGTGTCAGCAAGTCAAAGTAGCTTATGTCAAAAATTGAGTACATATATGTATTATTATTTACCGCTTCAAAACATGTATTACGACTAAAGAATTTTCTAAAAATATGACATAGAATCATAGAATCATTTTTTCATAAATGCATTTTTCAAACTCTTTTTAAACAATTATTGGAATAATTAAAATAAATAAAATTTATACATGTTGAAAAGGTTGTGCATTCTATTTTTATAAAAATATTTTATTAAATTTATTTAGCATGAATTTTATTTTTCATAATTTTTTTTTTTTTTTTTATAACAACTTAGAACCAAACAGAAATCATTTTATACAAAATGCGCAAAATATCTCAAAATATATGTAGATTTTCGAAATATGTTAAATTGAGTTGTTGTTGACACAGATTCTAGATATCCTAGAGTAGGTAATAGTAAATATGTTCAATTTCTGTTCTCAGTTTTCTGTTTTTATATACAAATGTATAAAAAAAAAAAAAAAAAACATTTCTTTTTTCTTAATATTTTTTATTTGTTCACATATTTTTTTTTATTTTTTTTTTTTTATAAAATATGATTAATTCTGATCTGGGAAAGAAAGAAGAAGAAGTAGAAGAAGAAGGAGAAGAAGCCTATATAGTACATACATATTTAGTAAGTACATACATACATATATCGTAAGACACAAAGCCAGTTTAAGTATTAGGTGAGGTATATCCTTATCATTTTTTTTTTTTATTAATGTCACACACATAATTTTTTGAATTATAAAATTAATTGAAACTTGAAATGATTTGATTTGATTATTTGATTGTTTGTTTATTTATTAATTAATACTATATAATTAATTAATTTTATTCATTTCATAGTATTTTATATTTAATTATTATTATGGAAACCCTGAAAGCAGTAGTTTGTTTGTTTGTTTGTTTCTTTCTTTGTTAATTTTGTTTTTTTAATTAAATATTTTTTTATCAATTGTAGTTTAGTAGTTTTTTTTTTTTTTCTTTCTTTTTGAGTCTAAAATATGTTTTATTTAGTATGTTGTAGTAGTAATAGTACAAAAGCTTTATAAGACATCGATTTGCTCAGATCATCTAATATGTATATAGTAGTAGTAAGTATAGTACATATATTGGATTTTATAGTACAATGCATGTAATTGTATGTATGTATATATAATTTAACATCATTTCGTATATATTTTTTTTTTATTATTATTATTATTTTTGAACGAATACTTAAATATTTTTGTTTTTATAATAGTATTTTCAACAATTCAGAAAAACAAAAAAAAAAAGATTAATAATTATATTTATATGAAAAACAAAAAAAAAAATGAAATATAAATACATTTTTAATTTAATTTAATAATAAAATTTTAAATTAAAAGTTTGTTCAAAAGAATTTCGTTGCGTTTTCATAAGGATTAAATAAATAATATTATTTCATATACTCGTACACAAGGTGTGACCAATATGTGAGTATGTTTTTTTGTCCCTCCCACTCTGTCTAAGACTACACTTAGCCTAGGCAAGAAGGCTTTCGTTTGTCTGAAAATCTAATCTGTAAAACTTGGGAGTAAACACTACACCAATAAAAATTGAAAAAATTGATAATCTAATTCGATCCAATCTGATCGGATCTGATTTAATCTTTATCGTTCAGAACACGTCAGTTAACTAATCATGCTGCTTTTGGAATTTGAAAAAAAAAATACCTAAGACTTGAACATTAGTCCCATCTAATCCCATATCATCTTATCATACAAGATCAACTCTGGTGTAGAAAAACAAAATCAATTTTTAGATCATTGAAACTATGAATGAAGAAGCTTCCGGAAAAAGATTATTAGCTGGAAATTCTCATGAAATCCATGAAGCTAACTAATTACACATAAATATTTATGTATGTATAAACTTAAAATAAAATGAGTCTTGTCTCGAGTTACAAATTTGTATTTTATAGTCACACCTCGCATCTCACCTTGTTCATTTATAAATTCTAGTATTATACTTGATCATTTATAAGTAATTAAATTAAATTAAAAAAATTTCTCTTCAGTTTGTTCAAAAATTTTAAGCCTATTATGTTACTAACACCTACCAACTACCTTAAAGGTGGAGGAGGAAGCGATTGGTTTTAAGAACTTATGTATTTAATTTATGTTATGTTATGTTATAAGTACTACTTATGTCTGGACACAACTTGTGGAGGAATTGAAAATCTGATAATGATAATAATACATAATAATAAAAATAAAAATAATGAGAAAAGATCAGATCAGATCAGATGAGATGAGTTGAGATTATTTTGAATCATAGAATGGATGTGAATTGTTGTCATAAAGAAATTTAAGAAATCTCATTGGACTCAACTATGGAATGATCAGATCATTAACAAAGTTACTATAGCAGAATAATTAGACGAGTCTATCTTATTCCATCTTCTTATACATATATATAGATTATATTATTATGTATGTTATATACTTATATTATATAATCTAATAACATTTCATATACAACAATATACTTTTTATATCTCATGTATGTACGTGTATGCATGTGTGTGTGTGTGTGTGTGTGTGTGTCACTCTATCTTAACAATAACATTATATGAAATATCAAATTCAAGTCCAATTCTTGATGTTTCTATCTAAAAACAAAAAAAAAAAAAAGGGTGAAATATTATAGAAAAAAAAAAAAAAAAATTACAAATATTTTTCAGTATTATTCTGTATGCGGAGTAAGACTTACATTTTATATGATGTGGGTGTGGTTGTGGGTGTGTGTGTGAAGGAAGAGGAGGATGAGGAGCAATATTAAGACCTCTTATGCTTTTAAATACGCTTGCAATGTATTGCGTAACTCATTTAAGACCATTGAACCAATCACCATTTTCTCACAATTCACTGTGAGGGCGAGTGATTGCGTTTGTGTTTGTGATTGCAGAGTAATCAATACCAGACTCTTGGATGACAATGTTTGACCAGCAAAATAAAGTAGTTGCTCAGCAATGCTAGCAGAAGCAGCTGCAGCAGCAGACGTTGTAGGAGCAGTTGATGGCATCACTGGAATATATGCAACATTAATGCACTCAAAGACTTTTTGCTTTAATGCAGACATAGAGATTTCTTTAAATGTTGTTTGCTGCAAATGACTCTGATGTTCGTTCATGCCACGTAATTTGGTTCGTTCCTCTTTGAAGCAAGTCTCACTGATGGCCACAGAACGTATCAATTCACCGATTGGCGGTTTCAGAGTGACACGTGAGACACCAACACTTGAGGTGATCTCGAAATCAATTGAGTGCGTGGAATCATTGAAATCGACGCCCAGTATACTTGTCTCCGTTTGCATTGGTTGCAATTGTTGAATGGATGCAAACTCATTTAACTGCATGCCACTGGGTAATGTCTTCTTGCCTAATTGTATGGCTGTGATCTCATCATTGGTTCGATTTACGAATTGCAATTCAATGGTGGCCATGGTTGAGGAATACAAATGTGGAGCACGTGTAAAACGATAACTCAACTGGAGACCACGACCGGTAACCTTGTTCAGTAGCTCCTTGTGCTTAAACTCAATATAGGACGGACCCACAAGCTCAATTCGATTGGAAATGTGTTGTGGCTGAAGGGCAACAGCAGCAGCATTTAATCCTAACAAACTTGGTGTACCTGATTGATGTAAATAGATGATTAACACTATACACTATATACATCATGATATGATAGAAATATTTACCTGGTGTTAGAAAACCACCTAGAGAAGGAGTCATCACTGGCCCAATTGGCGGAATATCATCTAAATCTAGTAACAAATCTAAATTGCTTTTCATTGGGGATGATGTGCTGCTTTTTTCCTTTGTTGTAGTTTTTTTGGTGTTTGGTGATTTTATAGATTCTTTTTTGTTACCACCAATTGTCACATCATCATCATCGTCATCATCATTGTCGTCGTCATCATCATCATCATCATCAACATTACCAGCAGCAGTATTTTCATTGTCATTATCACTTTCAGTATCTGAACCACTGCTGCTGCTGCTGCTGCCACTGCTGCTGCTTGTATATGATGATGATGATTCACTATCCGAAGTACCAGATACCGGATCATCATTTTGTTCATTGTTGCTATTAGAATCTAATACAACAAGTGTTTCACTAACACCAACACCAGCACCAGCATCATCAGCAGCAGCTGATTCTTTTGATTTTGCCTTATCGGATTTTGATTTTGATGACGATTTTGATGCGGATGCCTTTCCAGTTGCTGATGCCTCCTCTCCATCACTATCATTGGATGACGATGATGATTCGCCACTATCTGAATCACCACTATCGCTAGATGAACCCGATGAACTTGAGCTTGTTGCTGAATATGGTGACGATTTACCCTCCGATAGAAAGTTTTTATCAGTTGTTGTTGTTGTTGTTTTGCTTTGCTTTTTATTTGCTGATGCTGATGATGATGCTGATGTTGCTGCAGCATTCGTTGCCGAAGAACTTGTCTCCGACATGAAACCCTCAATGTTACGTACAGATGAATCTGGTGCAGTGCTAGGAAATGGTGGCAACTCCTTGTAACCAGTAGCGCGCATATTAAGATAATGTGACAGTGAGCCCAATTGATAGTTATTGGTATTACGGTATTTGCTCTCGGGAATTGGTGCCGGCTTTGCCGTTAGGAATACTTTGCGTGCGCTCTCCGTTAGGACATTACTATTACCGCTGGCAGGAAACACAAATTGACGTAGGAAACGAGCTCGATCACGTACATCGTAGTTGGTATCGTAGCGTGCCAATGTAAAGACATATTGACAGAGCAACGATGTCTGTTCCGGATTCGTTAGATAGAGTTTAACACCCAAATTCAGTACTTGCAATTTAACCATATCTTCTTCATCGACAAATGTCTTGGCCATTTTCCGGAGTACATCCGGAGCGATCTTTGGCACTTTCTCATTATATTCACCAATAAGCCAAATGATGGCAGCACGAGCTGCTGGCACCGTAATGAAATCAATTAATTTCGCCATTTGCGTTATGATCTCATAATGTTCGGCGGCCTTTGTTTGCAGTAAAATCTTAATCACAACAACACTTTCGGCTACAACATGTTCTAAAACAACAACAATAACAACATCAATAAACAAAAAAAAAATATAAATAAAAAAGACTAACTTTGGCTATGCCGAAGTTGTAATACTCTTCACGCCCCAGCGAGTGGTCCGAGGGTCTTGAAATTTATAAGGTTGGTGGCTATGGGTTAGACACTTATAGTGTCTAAATTTTAAGTCGATAGTACAAAAAACAAAAACAAAAAAGTTTTTCTAATAAGAACTTTCATTTGGTTCCCGGTTTATATGGGGGTACCCCTCCTAGTAGCCCGAGGGTCTTGAAATTTTCATGGTTTGTGGATATGGGTCAGAGACTTATAGTGTCCAAATTTCAGTTCAATAAGACAAAAAACAAAACAGTTTTTCTAATAAGAACTTTAATTTAAAAGGGGGGTTTGTATGGGAGGTACCCCTCCTGGTAACCCAAGGATCATAAAATTTATATGGTTGGTGGATATGGAACAAAAACTTATAGTGTCCAAATTTCAGTTCGATACGTCAAAAACCAAAAAACTTTTTCTAATAAGAACATTAATTTAGAAGGGGGTTTATAAGGGAGGTACCCCCCTAGTGGTCCGATTCAGCTGATTCACGAATTTGACCGGCGTTTGGTAAAAAGAAACCGATGAACAAAATTTTAGCTCTCTAACTCAAAAACTGAACTGGACTAGGAGTACAAACAGACGGACCGACGGACAGACGGACATGGCTAAATCAACTCGTCTCATCGAGCTGATCACAAATATATATAATTTATGTGGTCTGCGATGTCTCCTTCTGTGTGTTACAAACTTCATGACAAACTTAGAATACTATTCAGTAACGTGAAGAGTATAAATATACATAAAATCATATATTAGTTTTAATAGACTAAAGATTCTTCTCATGATGATATGAGTTGAATTGAGTTGAGTTGATGACTTACCATCACGATTGGAGAGCAAATGTACTAAACCATTGAGGCATGTTTCGGTTACTTCACTTATAGAGGCAGCACAACGTCCAATCGCTTGTATTGTGGCTGCTACAAATGATCGATCACTGCTCGATATATAAGTTTGGAATTCACGGAGAATTAATGCTATACTGGATGCTGATGCCAGATTCGTGAGTATATCCAATTTAAGCAGTTTAATATGTGTAGGATCACTTGTACGGACAAAAAATGATTTGAGATGTGGCTCAAAGATTGTCTTGCGACGTATGGACATTGATGCTATGCATGTTAGGACGACACTCTGAACTTCCTTGTGCGAACGCAATAAACGTATGAGGGCCTTGGCAATTAACAAGACTTCATTGCGTGGAGCAATATGATGATACAATTGGGCAACGGCCATTACCACTGAGGCATTACGTGATTGAAGTAAAGGTTTCGTTTGACGTAACAATAAACGATGATCTGCATCTACGGCATATGAAGGCAATGCAGGTGATGCAGGTAATGAGTCACGTCGTATCTTGGTGGTGGTGGTGGTGGTGGTGGTGATTGTTTTGAAATCTGTGGTGGTACTTGTGGCGTTGGTAGACTTTTTTGTAGATTTTTTAATGTCATCGTTGTTGTTATTGTTGCTTTTACTTTTACTGCTTGATTTTTCAGTTTTATTTTTAGTAGACTTTTTCTTGGATTCACCATCACCACCATCATCAACATCAACAATATCATCTTCATTGGATTCACAGGCATCCGATGATGATGAGGAGGAGGATGGTTCATTATAAAAAGGCACATCGGCATTATTAAGTGTTTGATTTGAGTCAGCATCATCAGCTGTAGCTGTTAGATCTTCATCAACATTTGGATCCTCGAATTGTGTGCGGGCATAACGTGTCAACATATTAATAATAATCACCTGACCCCATTCATCGACATCAACAAGCAAATTACACAATTTCCGATAATTCTTATGTATGAGATCAACACGTTCCGGGCAAACCTGCAAACAGAGGTCAATAATAAGTGTAAATACTTGTAATTGTTTGAATGGATTATTTGACATACAGTTGGAGAGGACTCTTCTATAACGAACTCCTCCCTTTCATAGCAAAACATAACTAATTGATTGATTGATTAACCAATCAATTACAGGGACTTCGTTATGGGGAGATACCGTGAAATATGTCATATGTATACTACTTACCTCATCGAATGCCATAACAGCTGACCCAACAACCAATGTTGTCCGATCGGATAGTAACTTTTCGATGACCATAACCAATTCATCTTTTTGATCGGAATCCAATGAATATAGTTTGGGTATTGCATGGGCCGCAGTCTTGCGTACATATGGACTAAGGTCGGCAGCACTTTCACGTATAGCCAACATAACAATAGGCACAATCATACCAACCCTGATTGAGGACAATACCCGCAATGCTGAAGCGCGTATCAACTGATTGGGATCCTTGAGGGCCCTTTGAAATGTTGATATCGATAGCAAGGCCAAGTCCTGTTGTTCTTCAGCATATCGCACCAAATAGACATAAACCAGTTTCTTCACTTCAATATTCTTGGAGACAACATTCTTAACGACAGCTGGAAACAAATTGCTTGCATCACGTCCACGTGCTATCATGCCAATGATACGTTTCATGGCTTCCAGCTTGAGGCCATCTTTGTTGCTGTCCAACATCTGTTTCAGATCATCATGTTTCCGACCATCACTTTGAAAGAAGGCAGCACCACTTGCCGGATCCGTACCGAATTCAACATCCAAGCCTAATTGAGGACGATCTGCATAAGCAGAAAATGGACTACTTGCGGCAGCGGCAGCGGCGTTTTGTTGCATTGTGCCAATCTAATCTAAAGTAATCTTTCTTCAAATATCTTGTTGTTGAGGTACTCAATAGATGTATGTGTGTGTGTATGTGTGTGTGTGTGTGTGTGGTGTTATGAGTGTATATGAGTATGTATGTGTCAGTGTGTGCACTTTGTGTGTATGTGTGTGTGCGTGGGAGTGAAAGTGATAAACCAAGCTGGTAATGCTGCTGCTGAGAAGCTTCTTTGTCCGTTTAGTTCAATTGATTCGATTGGATTCCAATTCACAAAATGGTCATTCACTAATCACTGATTGCCACCTTCCTTACTGATGGTGATTGTTTTTGATATTGTTTCCCTTCACTCTTTCTCTCACTTTCCCTATCTCTCTCTCACACTCTATTTATCACACACACTCTGTTGGACACCAGTTGAAAATGTCCTCCAATTTGCCTGGGATTTGTTATTACAAACAGGTGAAGGAACACAAAAAAAAAAACGAACGAAAAAAAACCTCTAAATGAATTTTCCGCTCTGCAAGATTTTGATGACGACCACCAATTTTGCTGCTGTTGGCGGCTACTCTTCTCTTTTGGTCTATCAATCTATCAATCTGTGTGACTGCTGCTTGCTTGGTTTCTGTTTCTATGCTTTGGCCTTTGCCTTGCTTAGCTTTGCTTCTTGCATATGCGTGCGCGTGTGTGTGTAAGAGCATGAAAAAGTGACCATATTTATTCAATTTAGCACTAAATATTGACACTTGATCACATTTGTTTGTCATTTTTCACAATTTCGCACTAATTTATGTCATTTAAGTGGGCGACCAATTTTAGTATATTTCTAATATTTTATAAAAGGTTTTCGTCGTGATGGTCACTCTGCTTTTGTGTTTGTTGCTATTCTTCTTCTCTTCAACAACGACGACGACGCAACGCCGACGAAGACAACAGCAGCGACGATACTTTGTGGGAATGCATATTTCCGGTAAGGCGGCGAAACAAGTAAAAGAAGCAAAGCAAGCAAGCAAACAAAAAAAGAAATACATGAAAGAAGAAATTTAATAATTGAATTGTGTTAAGAAAAAGGGAAAAATAAATTAAAGAAAGAAAAAAAACAGAGAAACAACGCAGGCGTTACACATGTGGTTGTGGTGGTGGTGTGGTGTGGTGTTAATCTTATATAAGTGAATATTAGTAATTAATAACAAAATATAAAGATGAATTTCCCGATTGCGAACTCAAACAAAGACAGCGTACGTGTCGCCTGCAAAAAATGCGGTTATGCGGGTCACTTGACGTATCAGTGCCGGAACTTTCTCAAGGTAAATATTAATCTACACATAATATTATCATAATCACCATCATCAATCAATCAATCACTTTTACAATAATTAATAATTACATACAACACACATGTTTATACTTACATACATATGTTGTTTTTGTATAATTTCTTTAAATATTTCTAAATGTGTTACTTTTCTGTTCTGTGTTGTTGATGTAGGTCGATCCGAATAGAGAAATCCTCTTGGATGTAGAGAGCACAAGCTCAGATTCCGAAATGGAATATTTGACTCCTTTGACAGAGATGCGCGCCAAAGAGCTGGAACAGCAAGAGCAATCCAAACAACAACAACAGCAAAAGGAAGAACAGCAACGACAACAACAACAACAACAACGTCAGCAAGTCATCGCAGCAGCTAAAACATCAACAAAAGCAGCAGCAGCAGAAACAACAGCAACAGCATCAACATAAGGAAAATCAACACAAATCCTCTTCATTAAAAACAAAAACAAAGAATAGCAATAAAGACATAACAGCTGTAGACAGGAGAACCGGTACCGGAGCAGCAGCAGCAGCCGCCGTTGCCACTACCAAGGACATGAGCGTCAATGAAAAGAAACGTTCGAAAAAAAGTCATAAGTCAGATAAGCGTCTTAAGAAGAAAAGCAGGGGAAACAATGATGACGATGATGGTGACGGTGATGGTGATAGAGGTGTTGGTAAAAGATCAAAAAAGCAAAACAAGAAAAAAAAGAAACGCAAATCAATTAAGAAGAAATCAAAAACCACCAATTCAGCAGATGACAGTAAATTAATAAAGAAAAGAAAGCATCATCATAATCATCATCATCGTCATCATCATGAACGTAATAAACGTGTCAGTGTATCAACATCTCAATCCTCATCATCGTCAACATCTTCCTCATCTTCGTCGTCGTCGTCTTCATCATCATCATCATCATCATCTGAGAGTAGCAGCAGCGGTGACGATGATGACTCCGAAACTCAATCGGATTCAAGTGACAACGAGGAATCCACTACAAGTGAATCAGATGAGTATGGCCGCAAAAAGAAACGACAAGGCAAATATAAGCGTAAATCAAATAATGTTGTTGCTCCACGACGTAAAAAGACAAAAGTTAAAAGGAAACGACATCGAGCGTGCAGTGGCCCTAATGAATGTAATAGCAGCAGCGAAAGTGATTCCGATACAGATTAGACGACCATCACCACCGTACCGTCATCACCATCTCACCTTCTCCTCCTATGTAGGTGGTAGATGATGCTGCTGGATGATACTGACAACATACCATACCAATCACCATAAACATACCTACATACATACATACATATACATACTTACATATATTGTAAAAGAAGAAAGGATTGAGGATAACTGATAGATAAATAGATAGATAGATAACAAACAAAGTCTGTAAGTTAGTTGTGTACATTGCCAAACATTTATAATACTTACTACATATTAGTAATATCAGTCAAAAGTCAAAACTTAACCAACAACCAGAGATACAAAGACTAGTTCAAAAAAATGTTGTTAGCCAAAACAAAAGAAATGAAATAAAAAAAGACACATAAAGAACACCTGCCACACCATGCCACGCCATGCCATGTCATGTCACATTACATTACATCTATGTATCTGATATGATTTGATATGATACCATAAATACCATAAGGAGTAACAACAAGCAAGCAGCCCATTACACTCATAAACTACCACCGATAACCGATAACTTCCAAGAAATATAATTAAACAATATAGAATTGTATGTAGCTTTTACAAATCAAAACAAAACAAAACAAAATTCAATCCAAAAATCTATTGTATTCCACCTTTAGTTAATGGTATTTTATAGTTTTAAATATAAATATGTGTATGTATTCTATACTCAAGATATACTTACTATTTATTTAGTAGTAAGTATATATTGTCAATCTAATAAGTTAGTTACATACATAGATATATGTATGTATATTGTATGTAATTTGTAATATTAAAGATAAGCTAGCAGCTTTAATTGTCTCACACATTTTCTCTATCTAACATGGTAAATGTAATTAATGTGGCTGCTTTATTATTTACTTACTTGCTTCCAATTCATACATACTCTATATATAGGCATATGTAATATCTATGTATGATGATGCTAATGATGATGATGTTGAAGATGTATGAAGAAGTTTATTTGTATGATGATGTTGATGTTGATATTGATGATGATGATGAATAGAAATATGTTGGACATTGGAGATGATTAGAAAGATCAATTGAAAAGAAATATGTATGACTAATATTATTTTTACTTTTCTAAATTGTATTTTGTATAATATAGTAAGTAGTAAGTACGTACTATATATTAAGTAAATAACAAGTAGCTGCCCATTGAGACACATCAGATGATGACATATATATAAATGCATTACATACATACATTACAACATAAGTGACAAAGAGTAAAAATAATACGCAAACAACAAGCAATATACTTAGAATATTATTATTATTATAATACTATATATATATAATATGTGAAACAAATCTGAACAATATAAATCCTAAAATAAGGAAGGATGAGCGAGCAATGTTTGATTCAGTATAATAGGCTAATAATATGTATCAAGCATCAAACATCAGTCTGGGTAATTGAAAACAACATTTACCCTGCAGTATGAATTACTGGTCCAAAATTAGACTAGTTCATCTATTCCTTTTTACATGTATTTAACTGATGAATTTGACATGGCAAGGGCTCAAACAATTGCCAATGCCTGCATTAACGGTCACCAACACTTAATGGTTTGCCTTTTGCATTACTTTTGTGAAAAAGAGGCTAATGATTTTGTATGGCAATGCGCACTTATTGGTTTGATGTCTGTCTCTGCTTAATCTATGACTCCTGAATTCACTAGCCACCAGGTAATACAAAAACTAGACTAGTGAATTACTACTATACTATAGTCAGAAAGCATACTGCAGGAGGAGGATACATATGTTTACGTATGTTTTGTATGTATATCGAACACTTAGAATTGGAGTATTGATACAAATTAAATATACCCACATACATACATATCTGTGAAACATCAAATCACACATTCTTTGACTGCCTCGTCACGAAGCCTGTTTTTTTTTTTTTTTTTTTTTTTTTGAGATTATTATATTATTAGGTAGAAAACTGAAATTTTATAGACTTCAATAGTTTTCTCTTTCTCCGTAGTTAGTTCTGTTCCCTCTTAGCTTACTAAGTAAGTAACAATTAGCCTTTTCATTTTGAAATATGTATACAAAAATATGAAGAGGACATACCAAGCAACCAAGCAACGAACCTATTGTGCCTCCAATTCAAATTGAAAATATATGCAACAAATAAATAACACAACAAAATAGTAAGAAAGAAAGAAAGATAGATATTTGCTAATTGATTTTATTCGAAAATAAGTACAATAGTATTGTGAGGTGCAGAATAGGACGATCTTTCTAGACCTTCTTCTAGATAAGTAGATGATAATAATAATAATAATATATTAATAATGACGATGGATGACCAATTCTTCCCTTTAGTTTTAAGAAAAATGTCAAGGTGTCTTCTGTCTGTCTGTCTGTCTGCCATCATCAATCATCAAATCAAATCACCTTTAGAAAATATTCTGTAGAACTTAAAAATAAATAAATGATATAAATTTATATTATTGATTAATATAAATAAATATTATTAGACTATAAGCTTAATTAAATCGTTTTATTCCATGGTTTTCTCTTTAATATAAACCAATCAAAATACACAGATAAATACTACATCAGAATAAATCGCAAATTGTTTAAATATTTAAATAAAAATTTCATTAAAAATAAATATGTAAAAACACTCAAAAAAAGGTTTTGAATTAAATTTTTTATTTTTTTTATTTTTTTTTTATTTTTATTATTTTTTCTTTGAGAACTTCAATTAATTATAAATTTATGAAAAATGTATAGTAAGTAAATGGGTAAATGTTGTAAATTTGCATTTGTATTTGTATTTGTGTTGTATTTGTATTGACTCAGTCAATGAGTATTTGAGAGATCGAAATCAGTTTCTTCAATAAGAAAAAATTACGTAACGTAAGATGAGAAGTAAGTAGTACTTAGTACGTAAATAAAAAAAAAAGAAAGAGATTTAATTTAACGGAAATTAGTAAATTTTTTGCCTTTGGCAATTGGTGCAATAAGCTTCATGCACTTACGCTGTGTCTGCTTCATAAGCTTGCGAATTAAATTAAGTGTCTCATCATCCTTATAATCTTCACCCAAATATTTTATCAATTTGGTATAGAAAATTGATGATAAAACTTTAATATTTTTGATGAGTTGAATTCTCTTTGACTTCTTCTTGGTGTTTTTAGTCTTAATGAAAGGTTTAGGTGCTAGTGGACCCTGTCCTTTCTTAAATATAGGGCTGTGCTCAGCTAGTGGTCCCCGTTTTTTTCCTCCTGTATCAGCAGCTGAAGCCTTCTTAGCTTTCTTCGGTGGTTTCTCCATGAATTCAACACCACGTTTCATTGGTTTTTTTTTAAAAGCTAATAATCCTTCTTCTAACGGAGTATCAATAAGTTTAGAGATATTGAGTTTAGTGAATTTGGAATTTTCCATCTTACCTTCTTCTTCGTTAAGCCATATCTCCTCAGATGACTTCTTCTTTGGACGTTTCTTGATATTGAATACTTCCTTGCTTATCTGAATCATTGATGATCCTGTTACAGTTATTGGTAATATAGAATTATCAACTGATTCGGATATATCTTTGATTTTCTTGTTAGACGATAGCATCTTCTTTGGACGATTTTTCATATTAAGGTTAAGCTTAGACTTTCCATTCTTAATTTCCTTGCTTACAAGTTTCTCAGGCGACTCTCTTCTTGGACGACGACACATCTCAGATGACTTCTTCTTTGGACATTTCTCTTCTTGGAAAATTGCCTGCTCAATGTCAATACCTGGGCTTGGGATATCTAATGATCCCAATTTAGGTATTGGCACTAGAGAACCAACTGCTTTGGGACTGATTTCGATGTCTGAATCTTTATCATTTAACGATAACTTCAAGCTATTCTTAAAAGAATTTTTCCAAACAATTTGGTTAAACGGGAACGACTTCTTTGGACGTTTCTTCTTCATGTTGCGTTTGAGTTTATTTGGTTCTAGTTGATTCTCTTCGTCGTCAAAAAAAAACTTTGAGGTTAACAAAGTTTTTCCGAAGTCTAAACGACGCTTGCTTATCAAAGCAAAATACATTTTAATAAAAAAAAAAAAAAAAAAAAAAATATATATTAAAACGAATTGCATTGTTATAAATTTATTTTGCAGAACCATTTAATTACCATTTTGGCCACTCGAAATTAAGCATGATGATTTAATTCACAATAAAAAAAACCAAAAACAAATTATTTAAACAAGAAAAAAAAAATCACACTCGCCGGCTATTCGACTTTTTTTGAAATGGCAAAATAGATGCGAGGGTGACCAGAGGCTACTAATGAAAATAGACTATTCACCTCAACTCACCATTAATTTGTTGAACTTGAAAAACAGCTGATCGCTTCAGTGCTGCCAAGTTGCTAATAAGAAAGCACATTTGTGTAATACTAAATTGCTTCATATTGCAAGAGACATAAGGCAACAAAAGGCTTTTTAATATTCAGTAAATGTCAATTAAAAAAACAAATGTATTATTTCATTTTTATTATATTCACCATATTCACCACCGTGATTTTGTTTTTTTTCCACACACTTACATTTCTGGAAATCACCATACTCATGTCTATACTAATATACTGGCATGGCCGGCAGAGTAACAAGGAAAACGGTTAACTATACCCCAACCAATAGTTTTGCCTGGCCCCTGGCCAGAGTATTGTCGTCCTCATGGTTGTTGTACATTGAAATTATTATAGTGATAGTTTTTACTGTTTAAATATCTTTGCATGTATTTACATATGTATTTTTCTAGCTGCTGTTGTAATCGGCCAGTATGGCACAATCCAACAACTGTCCACAATGGTGCCAGTTAGTTATGGCACTAAAAAATTGCAAATTATTTGTGTCTCGACGACGGTTTCCAATTGATTTACTACAAGAGAATGAGTGATTAAAGAATAAATTACAAAACACTTGTCATCGATCATAGAAGGTAAGTCGTTGTTAAGAACTCTGCAAGGTCCATGGATCACAATCTTAGTCACCACTGCATGCAATTTCGAATCAACAGCTTTATCCGGAATCCCGACTGAGATGAAAAAAATTTGCGTATGAGGCAGACTACACTTTTGCCATTCAACGGAGTTCATCCAACAACGAACTTGGCCATACACAGTCAAGAAGTCCAAATCGCCTCGTTGCTACTGACATAGCAACCCATCTGTTACTCAGATACTTCGTCGTTTGCATTTTACAAAGCGAAGAGACCCTTATCGCTGCACTTGTTCACATATTTGCAAACGTACTTAATCGTCCGTCTTGACGGAGTTAAACAAAAGCCTTGGACAATATCGTCGAATATGGCACAAACCAACGATTAAATCCGATCAAGTGCCAATGTACGTACGTCGAAATACAGCTGTGATGATAAGAGGTGAGTCTTCTTTAAGCTTAACTGAAATCATTTGATGCAAAACGACCACCACTATCAATAATCATTAGACCAGAGTTCGCAAATAACAGACAGTGACTGACTAACTGATTGAAAAAGTTGACTGTTATTTGTGACCTCTGCATTAGACCTTTGATTTTAGTTTGATGTTAGATTAGGTTATGTTGGTAGTCGATACCAAAACCAACTCACTTGTCATAATGCCACAATCATGGACAGAGGATAGGATATACTGACGGCCTTCCTTTCATTTGCCAGAGCAACGTTTGTGCCAGATAGGAGAGACTATAAAGACGCCATCAATGTCTTCGATAAGACCCTTTGCAATAGCATATGACTGTAGGAGCTGTAGGTTGACAAACGAATCTAAAACTTTTTATAAAGAAATGGGTGAACAGGCGACGGACATCTTCATCATGATTATCATTATGGATGCATAATGGAGTATTTATATATTTATTTATTTATTATTATTACTTTTTTTTAGTGTATTTACCAACATATGCACTTGGAACACATGAATGAAGGGAGCGATGAACGCCGCTGACTGAGTTTTATATTTGTTTTTCAAAACAAAACAAAAAAAAAACAGAGTCAAATATTGAAAAGAAACATGGTAACAGATCCAATAAAAAGTACTAAGCTGGCCCAATTTTAAGTCTCTAGCTTCAGTTGACTTTCTACTAGCATGGCAAATGCATGAAATAAGAATTTAAGAAAGAGAGAAGTTTCATAAAAATTTTTAATAAATTCAAGATGTTCATTAATATAAATTACATATATTGGCTTTGGCTTTTAATGGGAAATTTGCCATGTTTGGTCCAATGCGAGTACTTCTCATCTGTCGATAGACTTCCGAGTCTTAGCACCATGGAGCGGTATTTAGTGACAGCAGCTCGGGAATATCTAGTGGAACGACAACAAGAACTTGCCCTAATTAAAAAGTAAAGTCATTATTATTGATATGGCGGAGACACTTTTAACATGTTTCTATTTTCTTATTTTTTCTTTTTTTTTTTAGATTTTTACTAGAAGTACAAGGCAAACATCAATTGGCTATTGAAAATGTGAACGATTATTTGGGTAATCCATTGAATGCCTTCACATTGATCAAACGCATTGTCTTCGATTGGGAAGATCTTCATCAAGTTCTATTAGAGAAAAAACCAACAGCAAGTAAGCAAATAAAAAGAGGAAACAAAAAAAAAAAGAAAATCCAAACCAAATAAGAATCTTCTTGAACAACAGAATTTCAAATCAAATTGGATAAATTAGCTAAGGATATTGGTGCATTACCGGATCATAATGATGTAACAGGCGCTGCCAAAGGTCTATCACGTATACGAGAAGTTTATAATTTCACTGCAAGTTACCTAGCTGAGGGAAATCTGAGTGGTAACTACAAGAAGTATGTTAATTTATTCACTGTCTCTATCTAGTATTGCTAATCTATATATCTAAAATTTCTCAATTACATACTTATGTATTTCTCTTATATATATAGTTCTGTATTAAGTTGGCTCGATTGCTTTGAGATTGCAGTAAAACTTTTTGAATCAAAGTTATTTCAAAAATCCCTAGATTGGTTTGAACATGCATTATATTTATTGAATGTTGCGGATGACTTTGAGGAATTTTATAAACTGGAAATATTGAGGTATTTTAGCTCTAGTACATCATGAACTTGGCAATATGCAAAAATCGACTTATAATATTGAAAAATTACTCTTTATAGAACCAAAACACAAGGCACAACAAACAAAATCTTATATAGAAATATCAGCAAATGATGACGTTACAACACAAACAATTGAAATACCTTACTATTTTGATAATTATACACGTTTATGTCAGGGCAAGACCTTGCCCATAAAGATGAAAACATTAAGTTGCCATTTAGATAATTCAAGGCATTCATACTTTATATTGGCTCCTTTAAAAGTTGAACCATTGAATTTGGATCCATCGATTAATTTATATCATGATCTCTTAAACGATAATCAAATTCATGCAATTCTAAGTGAAGCCGATAAACAGGAAATGCATCGATCCCGTGTGGTAGGTGACGATATGAGTGATCACCGTGTAAGTCAAAATACTTGGATGGAATATGACACACCAGTCATGCGCTACATACAAAATATGATACATATGATTAGTGGTTTAGATATGAGAGGCGTTGAACAAATGCAAATGGCAAATTACGGTATTGGTGGTCTTTATGAGCCACATAACGATTATTTTGAGGTATATCGTATATGTAATCTTCTTTTAGAATTAATGATAATAATAATATTAATACTTTTCCTAGGAAGACCTACCAGAGGAATACATTGGTGATCGTATTTCGACTAGCATGTTTTATGTAAGTTTCTCTCTTTTTTTTTTTTTTTTCTCTCAATCTTTCTATATACATATTTATATCTATATCTATTTAGCTTTCTGATGTGGATCAGGGCGGTTATACAGTCTTCCCCAATATAAATGTTTATAGTGCGCCAGTGAAAGGGGCTCTTGTGATGTGGTATAACCTTCATCGTTCACTGGATGTCGATGTTCGTACATTGCATGCTGGTTGTCCTATCATCAAGGGTTCTAAGCGCAGTAAGTTCCTCTTTCTCTACCTGATACTGATATACGTACATATATGTATCATACATATTTATATATACAATATTTTTCATGCATTACAACTTTAGTTGGTAATGTTTGGATACATTCAGGTTGGCAGGAATTTGTACGCCCTTGTGATCTTGGTTTCGGATGCTTATAAAAATGATGCCTACATATAATTTTTATCCAGACAAACATAAGGTGGATACATACTTACATATGTCTTAGATATCTAACAATTAATATAATCTATAATTTTAATTGAAACAAATATTTATATTTAGTTATTTAAAAAGTTATTAAATGATAAAAAAAAAAAAAATGTGTATGTGTAGCTACTATCATATATTACTAGACACTCCTTTTCACAAAAACAATCATCCGATATTCACTTTGTTTCACAAGTCAATATTGCCTCAATTTACTAATAAGTACCTCCCCATCTGTCAACAAATCAGTAATCTAGTGTTTGAGCTCATATTCAGAGCCGGCGTTAGGGTAGGGGTGCGTCCCTTTATATCCGCTTGGTTATTGAGCGAGTTCTACTTAAGAGACATCTGAATGGGATTATTTCATAGCTTTGACTAATCAAAAACTTGAACACCCATTCAGTCTTTAACTTCAATAGATGCATGTTTTAAGTCGTTGTCATGCTGAAAAAACCCAACGAAGCGCTTCTAATTTCACTGCGCTGCGTATTGGCAACACTTTTGTCTCCAATTCGAAAAGGATTCTTGAATTTGAAACAAGTCCTAGACAGAAGCATTCTGTTCCAAGTTTCGTGGATGCACGTATCATCATTGTCAGTGAGACAATGGGATCTACTTATTAGTACGTCTAATGTGTGAATTTACCTTTTTAGGTATAAGGAAAATCTCTAATTGGAGCAAAGAATATAAGACAACAGAAAACTGGAAGGGTAGTTCAGTTGACAAGAGGAGATTGTTGAAATAGATGAGATAAGATAAGAGAATTGACCTTCTTGGGATGTCAGTTTATTGCTCAGATTTCGGTCGTAAGATTTTGGCATTCATATGTAGATATGTTCGTGGCTCCTCTGTACATGCAAAACTCTTGTTGATCATAATAACACACTTCGTGTCATTTACTTCTTAATGATATCCACCTTTGGTGCACATATTCGGGCGCTGAACTTTCCACATCCAAATGCAAACACTTACACATTTGCCGAAAGCATTTATGTCAAATACAAATTACTTCTAGCTTGGCTTAAGTAGTAGTAGCAGTATAACACCAACCATCTTACCTTAATTTCAATTTTTAATTCCCTCATCATGTCAAAAATTGATTATGGGCTTTACCTTTACAGTAACTCTCCAGCTTTCCAACGTAACAAAGTAAAAACTCTTATCACTCCGCCTTAAGACTTGCCTTAGGCGCACTCTTAGTGCCACCCCAATTAACAACATCTTATACGAAACCAAGATAATGCCCCTTAAAGATAGATTTCAGTTTCTCATCACTAAATTAAACAGATCAATCCCATCCCAAAATGCCATTCAACCTTCATCGGGACAATTGCCCTTAACAATCATCTAGGCTTACCAATCAAACCCCTACCTATTCCTTAACATCTACATCTCCACCATGGACTTTTAAGTCCTCATCGATAGAAACAAACCTTCATTCTCTCCTAAAATCATCAACAACTGGATTAATCTATTAAATGAAATTTTTGGAGCGAAGGAATCTCTTTCCTCCTTCACCTTCCTTTACACGGATAGCTCCAAATCACAATCCAGTACCTCTTACATCATTACAACAACCAGCTCAATCATCAATCAATCCCTCCTTCCTCCCTACAACACGAACTTCTCAGCTGAAATCATAGCCATATTCAATGCAATCATCATTTATAAAAACTGAAGAAAAAAAACTTTGCCATATGTACAGACTCATTAGCTGCAATAGAATCCATCAGCATCACCATTTCCAGCAATAGTTATTACCCCACCGCAATCAGACAAATGCTATCAGATTACTTTCCCCGAATAAAAATAATTTTGGTCCCTGGGCACTGTGGTATTCCTGGTAATGAATTCGCTGATAAAGCAGCGAAAGACGCTCCTCCCTTCCTCTTACCTTCCGATCAAAATATAATTCCTCTGACATTGTTAAAGAAATTAAATCTCATTATATACACAAACGTAGAGTCCATCTGGGTTCTTGCCAACCCACATTATAAAACAATTTAACACTACACTCCCTCGTTGATCCTTTTCAAAACTCATTAGACTTCGCCTTGGCCACAATTGGCTTACTCAGAAACATATATTTGTCAGTACATTTCCAAATACCTGCCCATTCTGTAATACCAACCACCACATATCCATCATCCATATTCTTACAAGTTGCCCATTCTTCAATAATCTAAGATTCCAGTCATTCCACAACTCCAATCCTCTCATTGCATTATCATCCGTCCCTTCTCGGTGTAATATAACATCAATCATCAACTTCCTAAAAAAAAGCAAATATTTTGCATTTATTATACTTAGTTCCTTTAAAAATTAGCTTAGGTAACAATAGTTTTAATAACCTCCTCTGTCCATTCTTGTAAATATTTTAACGTATTGTTGTTTTAGTCACTTTTAAGTAAGCTTTAGGCCCTGTTGCTATAGTTTCTATTTCTAATTTGTAATAAATAAATAAAATGTACATAGACTGGAAAAAGTGAGATTTTCTTCTTCTTCTTTCAAATCTCGTGATATTCAACAACAAATTGTATGAAAACTCGGGATACCCAACAAAGAGAGAGCTCTTCTTTATGAATGCATAATGCAAATGTCTCTCTTTTTATAGACCTCTCTCTCTCTCTCTCTCTCTCTCTCTCTCTCTCTGTGTATTTTTCTGAGTCTCTCTTTTTAATCGAAAAATACTTTCACTCTTATTTTTACCAATCACTTAATACATTTAAGAACTGAAAAATCTCCTTTTATTATGTTTATTTACCATTTATTTTGGTTCTCTTCTTCATCTGCTTCTCCTTTCAAATAAATAATTGGGGTTTTATTTTATGGTGTTGCTTTCTTGTTGTTGTTGTGTTATCGTGGTGTTGTTATGCTTTGTTTTTTTTTGCGTTACAAAAGGCACGTAGACGATGATGCCGGGTGCCGGTTAACATTCTGTTGTTGGCTTCTTTGTTTTCGTTGTCACCACTTTTGGGGGAAGAAAGGTTAAAAAGAAAAAAATTAAACGAAATGAAATGAAAATAAGAAAATACATAATGCGCAATTTATGCAGTCGTCGGCGGCAATAATAACAGCGACGACGATAATAACAACATAAGAAGTATGTAAAAGCAAAAATGAAGAAGGAGTAACAAACAATTAGAGCGAGGTGGTGTTTCTTTTGTTCTTATTGTTTTTGTTATTGATAGTGTTTATTATATTGGGGAAGGGGAATGGGAAGGGGAGATTAGAGATACGAGAAAATAAATAAAAACCAGTTAAGGTCTTTGTTGTTGCTTAATTATTTAATTCATCAATTTATTTATAATTCATTCTCCAATCAACCTTCTGTTTATTTGTTGATATACGGCAAACAATAAAATAAGATAATAATAATAATAATAATAAGAAAATAAATAAGAAAACCAAACAAGCAAACAAATAAACAAAGAAGTCATAAACATAAAGAAACATTTCTCTTATGTTTTGTTCTGCGCTCTCTCCCTCTCTCTCTCCCTCTCTCTCTCTCTTTCGCTCTTTGAGTTGATTTTATTTCTACTTATTAACAGTAAGAGAGCAAAAACAGTATAGTTCAGTCAGCACGTGCAGACCGCACGTTTACAGAAGGCACTGAGGCACTGTGAGATCTGCCATGTATAGTATGAAGTAACTATGATGACACGACACAACGACGACAATGTGGACAACGTGGACGTGACAAACAGAATGTCAGCAAATATCCATGTATGTACTATATATTGGACAGACAATTAATTGAGTGCAAGCAGAGCATAAAGGCCTCTCTCAGTTAATGCATTCTCACTTTAAAATGGGGGATGTCTACAGTTTGTCACATACTTACAAATGTAAGTAAATGTTTGCATCTAAGCATTAGACCTTACACACTATAGTAGACTTCATGATCCACCTTCTCCACAAAGTTCAGTCAGTCTTGAGTACAATAGAAAATTCATCTATTCTATTCTATTCTGTTCTACTGTTTGTGAAAGAGAGGAAAAATATGTATGTATGTACTTTTGAAACCAATTGGGTTTTAGTGGCATTCATCATTTACAATACTTACTTACATACATACGTGACAAACTGTATACAATTATTATGTATTATGATAAATGGAATGAAATGTAATTTTCTTCTTCACTTCCACATTTCATTAAGCACAATAAATTTAATTAATTTTTAATGTGAAGCTGTGAAGCTGGCGGCCATCAACTCCATCTGAGAGATCATTTAACGCTTCTACTATACTTATGTGGGTATATTAAACTTGAGCTCAATAAATTCCTTTTTCGCCAATAACAAAAATTAAAAAAAATGTATTGCGGAAATCTTTTGCTTGGAAAACCTTGAAAACAAAAACAAGAAGATGAAGATGAAACTATAGAAACACAAAAACAATAACAAACTTTTTCAAGTCAAACTTGCTTTGCTTGCTTTACACTGATACTGTGAGAGATAGGGAGAGAGAGAGAAGAGAGAGAGAGAGAGAGAGAGAAAGAGATCTTAAGGGTGAGAGACTCTAGATTAGTTGAATTTTAAACTACTGTTATTCTATCAGTGGATTGTGAATAATAAATAATAAATTAATTTAAATATATTTGGATAGTTTGTACTACTAAGTAGCATAAAATAACTATTAATCTCATCATTTGACCTTTAAGATCCTTTGAGACCCTGATCTGATCGTCAGTAATGAAACAATTCGGACTCAGAAGCAAGTTTTGAAGGCAAAATCTATGGTGATAATTCCAGAAGGTAATTGCGTGTGTTGAGTGTTTTAGTCTTCATTCACCCCGTCGTCTCACCTGCATTGCCTTGCTGTGTCAAGACTTGTCATTGTCTAAGCTCCCCTTTCCGCTTCTCTTTCTCCTGAATGCATGCATTTTGTAATACACAAACATTCATAAGTATGTATGTATGTATGTATGTATTTACATATCATCACGAACCCTTGCTTTTTTGCGAGCATTTCTCAACAATGGCAAAATATTCCAATGGAAGCCCAAAAATAAACAGAAATGAAAACATTATTCCGATATACGACGTGCCATTTTAATTATGTATTCCATTTTCTGCTGTTGTTATTATATTATACTAGTACATATGGGGTGCGCACAGTACCGCACATGTACTCGTAGACCCAACACACATATGTAAGTATGTATGTAACTACAACA